>JANRGW010151902.1:0-47385 GCA_024733675.1 Psilopsiagon aymara
GGGCCATGAGGATGATCATGGGACTGGAGCACCTCCCGTATGAAGATAGGATGAGAAAGTTGGGGCTGTTCAGCCTGCAGAAGAAAAGGCTGCGTGGAGACCTCATAGCAGCCTTCCAATATCTGAAGGGGGCCTATAGGGATGCTGAGGATACTCCTCATTAGGGTCTGTAATGATAGGACAAAGGGTAACGGGTTCAAACTTAACTTAAACAGTGTAAGTTTAGATTGGATATGAGGGATATATTCTTTACTGTAAAGGTGGTGAGGCCCTGGAATGTGTTGCCTAGGGAAGTTGTGAATGCTCCATCCCCAGTGGTGTTCAAGCCCAGGCTGGAGAGAGGTTTGTATGACATGGTTTGGTGTAGGGAGTCCCTGCCCATGGCAGGCGGTTTGGAACTAGATGATCTTAAGGTCCTTTCCAACCCTAGCTGTTCTATAATTCTATGATTCCATGAATTGGGGTCAGCTCTACCTGCTGTGTCCCCTCCCAACTCCTGCATCCACAATTCTCTCATGGGTATGGTGGGGTGTAATGCCAAAGAGGCTTTAACATTGCATAAAGCTTTGCTTCAGCAATATCTGTTATTAAATACAGTTGTTTCACTGTAACGCATTTTTGTCTATTGCCTCCTTCAGAATTAGTATTTTACTAATTACTAATTCCTATTGCTTTCCATATTTTCACCCTCTCATGTTGCCTTTTCATGCTCTGTTTTTATGGAATGTTTTCTGGTATATTGAAGTTTGGCACAGAAAATATGCAAGCAAATCCTGAACATATTAACTGGTTTTTGAAACTTTCAGAATACAAACAATTTGCTTGAGACTTTTTATTTGTCTGACCAGTACATCAACCTCTATCCTGGTAGGGAACTTATCTTTCATGAGGAATTCCTTGTTTGCTAGTATCTCTAAAAAATATATATCTCAAACTATACAAATAAGCCCAGTTCATGAAAAATACATTTGCATTAGCTTGTCACACTCTTGACCTCCATCTCTAGGGCAAAAAAATCTGGGTTTTGTTACATACTCTTCTACTCGTAGCCTGCTCTAACTTGAAGAATAATCTATTAGTTTCTATACTTCTTTCTTCCACCAAATGCTTTTTCATTTCCAGACCACCTACTTTACATTTGTTATAGCAGCAGTACAGAAATTAGTATCTCAGCCACCATGCTGATCCTCTGTAATACAGAATCAAGCCATGCAAATCTATTTGTTCTTAAACTGAGTGAGAATCTTAGCTTCCATTTCTTGATTCTGCTGTTTGCAAATTATTATTCTGAAACTCACTCTTGGCATCTGATTTAATTCTGCACCTTGTTATTTGGGATCTGGAGAGTCCCTAGAATCACAGCTTGGTAATGATTATATGTAACACTGAAGGAAAATACATAAGCCTTCTGGTTACCCCTTGTGACACATCCCAGTGCTAACACCATGTCTACACTTGTGAGGTGCTTACTTCAGTGATCACAAGAAAGCTACAAGCACCATTTTATTTTTGCTCTACCATGTAACCATGTATATAACATAAAAGTTGATCAGACAGTAATACTCAGGATATAAAATAACAATTCAGGCAGTGTCCAGCATAATTTAGTTGAGCGAGGGAGTACATTTGAACATCAAATGCATGTCAGGGTAGAGGAAAAGCCAATTTTTTGTATTTTTTTACCAGAAATAAAGTTTCGTGAATTCAGGGTAAACCTGGTATAAATGAAATAAGAATGGAAGTGTTGGCAGTATTAGTACTTCTTAAAAGAAATTAACATGATTAATTTAAATGAGTTATTTATAAAAAGCAAGTTAGTAGTTATCATTTTAGTCTGAAGGTAACTTCTTTCATTATAGGATGTAATAATAGGTCACATGTATAATAGGTCGTTAAAAAGAGGTCATCAAACCTCAGGCTTAACCTCAGGACTTTAACCTCAGGTTAAAAAGAGTTTAACCTGAGTGTCATATTACATCTGTGCTCTATGTCCTTACTCTGAAAGTAAATTTTCCTGGAAAATACAGTTCTACTTAACCTCTTTGACATGTTTCTGTAAAGGCTGTTAGAGAGATTTTTCTAGCCCACTAGAACAGCTGTTAGAATACAGAGTTGCAATGTGCAAATCTCATACTCAGAATTTCCTAGATTTATTCACTCATATTAATAATATATGCTATCAGTTTTCATAAAGAAAAAGACTCAAATTGCATTTTGATGGAAAAGAGTACGATCATTTTAAACATCTAATTATTGATAACAGTTTGACTTCCATTAGTTCAGGTAAAAATGGACACAGAGTATAGATAAAATATAAGGCAGGGGGAGGCTTTGTGGGTCTTTTTAATATTCCATTCTTTCTATCACTGTTTATTATGTCTCTATAAAAAATGTACAGTCTTTCTTTATGCATAAGCACGTACAAATAAGGGGAAAACATTTAAATGGTGAATTATTATTTTTATGTATTTTATATAGAAATATGTTTAGTTCAGAAAGGCTGGTGGCCTAAAATGCAAACTCTAAGTATTTTCTAAGTATTTTCTATTTTCCCTATGTACTTAAGAAGTTTTTCTCTCTTTATACTCACAACTTAGTCATATTTCATAAATTCTTTTCCTTTTCTTTATGTGATATTTGACAGTTGTTTTGTAATTAAATATTATTCACATATTTTAATTCTGAGTGATAGTTTCATTATGCACTGTAAAGAACACTCAAATGTTTTCAGCTGCAATGATACCTTTATGGAAAAGAAAGGCTACCTGATTGATGAAAAAGTTATGCAATTACTTCAGACCGGTAAAATAGCTATTAATTTGACTGCTTTTTTTTTTTTTGCATCCTCTTTAAAATTATAAACCTACAAAAAGTCACACTTATTACTTGGTTAAGAGCTGCTTTAGGTAGGAAAAAAGGAAAAGAGACTAGAATGGTTTCAATTTTTAGAGGAGGTGTCAACACAGAGTCTTTTTTACTCCTCCACAACTTCAATGAGTTAAGCAGCTCAGTAGGATAATTAAAGGGGCTCATTGGGATGAGTTGGAGGTAAATTACACTGCTCCTGGAAAGCCTGAAGCTTGGGCTGCCCTCCTTCCCTGGGGAGCCACCTTTCAGCAAAGGCCATCTCTGCTGCCCTGTCTAAGGTGTGCTGCAGCTGCTCAGCAGCCTTCTCTGTGCCTAGATTCATACAGCCTCAATCCCAATCCAATATGGACTCAAGCACGTTGCTTACCACTTTGGCCTTGGATGAGCCTTGCCCCAGTGGACATACCAGGCTATCAAAGCATCAAGGCTGGCCCTGGTCACTGTCTCTGGGTTTGCCTGATCCTGATTCTCAGTTGCTGCTTCAGTATCCTGGCTTTTTGTCAGACTAGGTCATCACCCTGCCTGCTTGGCATTCATCCTCAGCTCCTGGCTGCCTCTCCATGGGGAGCAGCCAGACTTTGATCCTTCCTAACTGTAGGTTAAGAAAAGAAAACTAGCACTGTAATGCAGAGCAGACCAGCATATTGCTGCAAATGGCAATCAGAGAGCAGATATCAAAGGAAAGAGCTAATCGTTCTCTGGTACAGCTTATAGAAAAGAACAGTTTGAAGACTTTTTAAGCTGGAGGTTTCATGATAACAGCAATGCTTGCATATCTCAGTTTGATGAACTTGACTATATAAGCACTTTCAGCTTTGAACGATTCTTTGCCAGTGTATTCCACTCTCTATTTTCACTATCTGTGGAAAAGCAAGGTTCCTTACCCCTTTAAAGCAGTCAGGGAGGATTTGACTTTTTCATTGTGATACTCACATTCAAATGCCTCTCACCATTCCGCCACAAATAGGCACATTCTAGCTATTATTTAGAACTAGATTAGCTTTGCTATAAGAATTAATACTTGGGATCTTAATGCAAGGATTAAAACAAAGTCAATTTTCCCACAAAGTTAAATGAGCTTTTACCTTAGATTTTTTTTTCCAAAGTCTCTTATAATGAGATCCATCTACCAGGTCTGTAGTGGAGAATTTGTATTCCAGCCTACTATAAAAGTTAATTGGTGGCATTTTTATACCCACAAAAATGTTAGTGGACAAATAAAAATGAGATTCAACTGGTTACTAAACTAGTCTACATAGAGCCAAATTTATGGTTTTGCATAGAAATAGGACAGATCTTAAATAAAGTGATGATAAGGGAGCTGCTATAAAACTTTCCTTCATTATTGGATTTAGCAATACAGGACAGATCAGCACAAAGCTTTTTGTGTTGCTTTTATACTTTTTTTGATGAACAAACTTAACACACACATGAAAGAAATAGATTCACTAGCTACAGATTCAGTAGAAGCAGCAGCGGTCTGACATGATTATTTGGTTTAACTTGACAGGCATTTGAGTAGACGCTTTCTTGTATATTGCCTTCCTAGATTCTCTCCTGTGTACAAAGTTCAAAGCTATCTCTTAAAAAGTTGAGGACAGTAAAGCTTGTTTGTTTGTAGGAAAAAGAAATTGAATCATAATACGTTTCTTTTCACTACTTTTATTACAAGTGGTTTATTTAACTTTTTTCTTGTTAATATGAAATTTTAAAAAAATTCTATTATGTTTGAGAAAGATCTCTGTAGTTTACTATGAAGATTCTCCAATGCTGCATTATTCATTTTTAAATAAGATCCAGTATTATTGTTGCTTTGAAGTTGCACATAGTTGCTGAACAAAAAGTACTTGAGGCTTTGTAAACACAGCTCATCTCCTAAGCCCTTGGAGTTTAATGGGGATGATGAAACATTTTCTTCTTTCTTGTAAGGGACAGTTGCATGATATTGCAGGTAGAACCAACAAGGCAGCACAGCATATTTTCATCTTCAAGTCACAGCACTTACCAGAAACAAGCAACAGACTCACAAATTACTTTTACACTGAAGTAGCAAGTGTAATCTGACTAACTAAAGAATGGTACACTTGAGTGCTCCAAATCCTGTAAAGTCAGCCCAGGTATAATTTGTGTTCAATAGATTTAAACAGAAGAACAGAGGTAAAGCCAGAAAGAATTGTTGGCTGCAACTTTAAATAACACCTGATATTAGAAAACTTTCTACAAGCTGTAATGTAGATTTTGCTACAATGATGAGAAATGACTAAAGTACGTGCATGTGATTACATCTTTCCATATAGCTAAAAGTGTTTTATACTTGTACAGCAAAATGCGTCTATATACCATGTGCATATGTAGCACATACAGATGAGAAATAATGTATAACTTACGCAGATCTGTTTCAGGTACTTAGTAGAACCTTTTCAAATATTTTATTTCAGGCCATCAAGTTTCTTCTCTTTAGCTGTCCAGTACTGAGAAAATAGCTACATAAATGTGTCAGGCATCTTCATTTTCAAATATTATATTGTCGCAGTACTGACATTAAGATTTTTGATCATAAGATCTTTAAAATTTTAATTTTGTCTTTAATTCTATACAATGAACATTCTGATTATCCTTTAATTAGAGTTACTGTCCTACCTCCTTTCCCCTTTACTTGAACACCTGGACAATTACACGAAATTTTGAGTCCCTTATTTCCCTATCTCCACTATTTATACAGCTCAGTCACCACTTCTGTTACTGTTTTTAAGAATTTGCTGCCAGCACGAAGAAGCAGCCCTACGGCACCAAAAATGTAGGTATTGCAAGTTGAGTCTATGCTCTGAAATAAGAAGCAACTGCGTAGTCAGAAAGAATGTCTGCTTTCTGCTAAATTAAGCACTCTGACAGGTAGCTCTTAAAAAAACTGACCCAGAGAATGGTTTTGTAAAAAGTATTGTCATTATTGAAGGCCCACCTTTTATAAAAGCAACACCATTTTCTAAATTGTAAATAAATTCTTGTTGATTACTTAATTAGCAACATCCAGTAAAACATCCAGTAGAGAAGATAATTACTTGATTATCAAAAGAAATAACAATGGTTTTCCCTGCAGTGAAATCTCTACTTTTGTAATTCGGTTATGTCATAGTTTACTCTGAAGGGAGTATTAAAAACACAAGGCCAGGCAGTTGCATCCACTGCATCTTTCTATTTATAGGTTAGTGTTATTTGCTGTCTTCATGATGCGGCAAAGATATCATTAATGGAGTAACAACTCTTCTGTTGCTCAATTAAGTTTTCTACATGGATATTAATGTAAATATGGATCTTGTAAGAGAATTCTGTGGAGTAATCTTTGTAGCATAATGGTAAAAATTATATGAATGAAGAGTTCTAAGAAAAATAACACAGAAGAAATACATACAAGCAGGACAAAGGAAAACATCTGTGAAAATATCAGATGCACAGAGTGAATTGTGCTTTTTTTTTTTCTTTTTTTTTTTTACTCCTTATTAGTTCTCTGTTCTGCATTTTAAAAAAAATAAATAAAACAACAAACTAAAAAAACAAACTTAAGAAAAACACTGCTGGATTACAGTGAAGAATTGCTTACCACCTAATAGTCCATTTTGCAAAAATATATAAAAATACTATCTGTTTCAAAAATATATAAAAATACTATCTGTTTAGGTGCTAGCACCTGTTTGTGTTCATTTTTATAGATACAAGAATGTAATTCACTGGTGTAAATACTGTTTGGTTTTCCTTGCATATTTCATAGATAAGGAAACTAGTTGCATTTATACCTAATGTAAAAACATGCTGCATTTCTTTTTCCCAGAAAACCAGATTGTATTGCTAAGCAAATCACTTAATGAAGAAAAAAAAAAAATACCAGAAGAAAATGGCTTTGCAAAGTCTTCAGTGAGCTGGGGGAATCTTAAAATACTTGACATTTATAAAATCGGAAACAGTAGTAGTTTCATGTTCTCCCTGAAGTAAAGGTAACAGCTAGGAGGCTTCTGGTTCAAGATCTAAGTTTTCTCTTATGAAAAATTAGATTACTTTCTAAAATAATTTACAGAAAAGAATTGGCACAGGAGGTAACCAGGAGAAGAAAATGTGAAAATGGTGTTAGGTACATTTCTTTTCTTTTTGTTAGTTTTGTTTGGGGTTTTTTTTACTGCTTTGTGGAGCTTTTGTAAGTGATACATGAGCAAGCTATCTCCCTGTCCTCAGATAGCTCGAATACCAAAGTAAGAACAGATGAATAGGGACCTGGATTTTTTATATGACCATGTATAAAGGTCCTTTGACTTGACAGAAAACTGCTTCTAAAGAATTTATTTGTTTAAGGTTACCATATTAAATGAAACATCACAATCTTTAGAAAAAACAGGAAATCTGAGTGTAGGTGTGACCAGCCTAGAACCTGCTTCATAGACAAGTGAGGTCATGTATGAGTAATGCCAATGACAGCTAGAAGTAAGTATAAAATCTCTGAGAATCACACAAAGCAGCCTACTTTTCTACACATCTATACTGGGTAATTGGAAAGGGCTAACAAGGAAGGCATCATCTCCATCCTCACTGCTTTCTGAAACAGACACTGACTTCACAGTGTAATAGTACAAAAAAATGAAATAGAGTTTCCGATTAAAGAACTGACATCAAGCAACAGTTTGCGCTGAAATTGAGTATCACACAATTATTACTACTTATCTTTCTCTTAACATTGTCTTGCTTCTCAGTTCTCCTTTTGGAAAGCCAGTCCTTGCATAAGTGTCAAGCCCATTGAGCAAGAAGTTTTCTGTAGCATTATATTCCACTTTAATAAATAGTTTATTTCACATGTGAGCCACCTTTCAAAATACCTAAAATCTATTTAGCAACTAATGGGGTTTTTCTCTGGATTGCTTTTTGTTTGTTTTGTTTGTTTCTTTGTATGTTTATGGATTTTGGGGGGTTTGTTTTTGTATAGCTTTTTGTTGGTTTGATTTTTTTTTTTTTAATTAAGCAAAGAGGACACAAGTAGTTTTCTATAAAACCAGGAATTTATTATCAGATCTCTCTAGACTAAAACAAAGCAACTTAAATTGTGAACAAAGCAGAGTACTACACAATTCAAAGTAGAAACTATTGTCTTGGTTAGTTCAGTCATAGCTCAAGAAAGCAGAGGGAAAACTCCCATGATATATTTGGATGGGGCATGACTTATGTCAACTTTTTGGCTAAGAGCTCCAAGGAATACTTTGTCACAGATAAGCAAAAAGTCAGGTTTATATGCTGTAAAGAAAGACAGCCTCTTTGCTACCACTAAACACTGTGAAACCTCAGTTCACTTCTGATTCAGCGGAATGTCAACAGCAATGCTCCTAGACTTTCTGTTGGGAGCTTTGCTTTTGAAAACCTAACACAGTGCAAGACTACTTAGTGTATGAATTTCAGAAGGTTACTGACTTCAGGTGACACAACTATATGCCACAGTCTATTATGTGGCTCACAGGTTTCAACAATTCAGGCAATAGTGCTTTCAGAAGTTGAAGGGAATAATTTTTGCAAAAGTACAGTGAGAAGACACCAAAATGGAGACAATATTTAATGACACCTTTGTTCTCAAATGACAACTCAGCTAAAGCCATGAGGTCATGTGGATGGACTGTGTTAACAAGAAGACTACAGCCATCACTTCCACCCTGAAAGTGTGTAGACATGGAATAGTAATTCTAAGACAGAATGGTTCCCTAAAGCAGAAGGCCAAGGCACATCCCTACACTGAACATAAGTAACAGTCTAGTATCAAAGATATCCTGACAGTTCACCAAGTGCTGTTGCTATTGAAAACTATTAATACATACATACTTATTTTTACACCTCAAGGACAAGCAACAAAGATTTTTATGCATCTCAAATGCTGTTTAATATTAAATTCTAGCACCTCAAATTGTCTTTAGGAAGCCATAATGTGGCATGCACTTAATTACAACCACCTCAGTACTAAGTGCAATAGGTTATTGATGGCTTCTGTGATAAAAAGTCCTAAAGTTTCCTCAAATCTGTTTCCAGATTATACATAGGTTATACATAGCTTTAATAGTTGAGTGAATGAAAATTTACACATGAAAATAGGTTTGCAAATTAGTGATATTTTCCCTTCTTCCTTTTCACAAAAAAAAAAAAAAAAAAAAAAAAAAAAAAAAAAAAAATGTTTTGCAATATATAGTATTTTGACAATGTGATGGATGAATCTCCAAGTTACCACCACAGGCCTCCTTCACCAGTATATACTAACCAGGATCCAACTAGATCCAGAACTAGTCTGAAATAGTTCTATCCCTTTGTCCAAACATGTCTCTTTTACTGCTGACAATGCTAATAAGAATGACAGCTGAGACCAATAGTGAAAGTGGCTTTTCTTTAACACAGATTCCTGTCAAGAAGCAGGACTTACAATGTTCCCTTTTTTTACACGTTACTGTGCAGCATCCTTATTAGAACACTTTCAGTCATTACCAGCCAAAGCAAGGTCAGAGCCATTGACCTAGCAGTAATGGAAGATACTGTACTGATTTATTCAATTTACCACTTTTCACCTATAAGCAGATCTCTGCACACACAATTGAACCTGACCAACCACTCCAGTATATCCTTGCAATAAAAATAATCCTTCAAGTCTGCCATTCTGTGAGTAAAGCTGTGCTGACACCCATTGCTCAGCTCTTGTGGTTGAAATGTAGGCTGAGTTTGATATTTTCTTCATTTAATGAACAGAAGCTTCTTGCATATTTGTATTTTAGAGGAAAATCTGGCCATAGGATGTAAAATACTCCTTTTTCCATGGATGTTTGTGCTTGAGATTAGTGTTCTGACAAATAATGTTACCTGTAAAATTCCCGAACGTATCTGGGAAGATCCTATGGAGATATGGATATGGGGAAATATATTGTTAGCCCCTTTGGATTAATTCTGAATAGAACAAGAACCTTAAAAATACAGCACTGTAATACCAGCATGCTTCTCATAACCATGATTTCTTGCAGTTCACTTTTTTTGTGTGTGTGTGCACCTGAATTTTCAAGACCATATTCATCTTGAGTGAACCCTGTGATATAAATATTTTATTTTCCCAGGTTTTGAAGTAACACTGCCTTTTTCTTTTCCACATTGGTACTGTGATAGGCATTTGTTTATTTTCTTTATTGTCAATAGCTCCTGATTAAAAAAATGCATATGTTTTTTTTTATGTTATGGCATGTGACCTGCCATAAAAACTATATTGGGAGACTTACTTAAAGGATGGCAGCTTTTTGTATTTTTGTGTCACAGCATTTTTCCTTTATTATTTGATCACCTGCAGATATGATCAAGTTTTAATTTGAAATATTTTCTGAATAAAAATTTGAAATTATCAAGTTAACTGAAGATATTTCATACATTAAAATAAACCAGAAATAATGTAATGTGTGAACATATAAATATGGTAAAAAGAGTTAAGGCTGATTTTTATACTGAAGTTAAATACAAAACAAAGACCAAAGAGACAAATGACAAAAGTTTTTGCAGTGTTCAGGAATGAGAGGAGTTAATTTTAAGCTCAAATCTTAGTAAGATACATCTGGCTCCATGGCAGCAGAAAACCATGTTGAAATGTGAGTTCATGTCTTTTTTTTCTTCTCTCTCCTGACAAGAGCAGTTTGCTCTTAGCTGAGCTCCTGTGTGGATGCTCGGAAGAAGCTTCAAAGTCATCTCTGAGGAACTGATCTTCTTTGACCAGTTTTCTTAGCCTGCAGAAATCTGGTGTGATTCCAGGAATGATGCCAACAATCATCACAGATGATCAGTTTTTCTTGGTTCCATCTCTAAAATTCCAACTTATTATGTGAACAGAGCAATACAAATAGCAATTTCCCAGCTTCATCAAATGTTGGGAGAAAAAGTTTTGCACCTTCTACAGTTTCTGAATGCTTACCCACATACTTGCTTCAGTGCAGTGCAGGTAAAAGTGAACGAAGTAATTGTCAAGAGCAATAAAAATACTTTTACTCTCAGGAGAAATGAGTCAATGCCACAAGCCAGCTTAGTTTTTTAATGCACAGCCTGCTGCGCTATGCCATAAAAATCGTCTCAGTGTTCGTCTGTATTATTTGTGCCTTGTTTCACCTTTGACCTTCAAAAAACACACATGCAAAAACATCTGCATGCCTGAAGAGTCTCAATAAAGCCAGTAGGGGTTCAGGCAGGCAGGCAGAGCAGCACATTTCATGAGCTACACTGCTAGATCTGCATGTTGGAAATCCCCACAGAAAAGGAATTTATAAAGGTATGATTCCTGAGGAAATAAAAAAACTTTCATCTCAGCAAAACCTGTTTGTGTAATGCATCTCCTATAACAATGCTGTGCTTTAGCAGTGGCTTGGCACTGAAAAAACTTCTGTGTCCTAGATTCAATAGACTATAGGCTGCCACTGTGATAGCCATTTGTGGCATAGTTCATTCATTCATATAGACTACGGAATTTTGTCCTAAATATGTGTAATAATGGCAAAAGTGGAGTTTTGTTTGTACAGTTCAGAAAAAGCAAAATGTTATGAAAAGAACAAAATCCAGGGGTCTACAAGAGGAATTTAATATACAGAAAAATATAAGAATCATCTATTCAGACAATGAGGAGAACTTACAGGGACTGAGATTTTTTGAGGAAAACGTTTGTAGCCTGCAAATCCTAAGTACATATGCATGGTAGTTTTCTGAAAGAAGGCGGCACCTATGTCCTTATGAAAACAGACTGAGAAGATTAGTCACTGATTGCGCTATCACATGTAAAATTTGGTCTCTTTTTTTTAGGGCTCACGGCATTAAGATGTTAGGGCACTTTCTCTTAACATTTTGATTTGTTGCTACTATTGTTTTATTAATTCACTGCCAAGTTTGTCATTGCTCACCTTTAACTACAAAAGCTCCCTATTACTAGTACTACTATTCCCTTTTAAGTACTTGCCAGTTAGCATTTCCCACCCAGAGACTTTCCTTAAGTTTTCTGCCTTATAAAGGGTATTTTGTTCTCATACCTAGACCTATCCGTCTGCATCCACATGCAGGCTCATGTGAACTTTCTCAGTACTGCACAGAACCTTAAGTACTTTAACCTGTGTAGCAGTAAGGACCTTTCAATTTACAAATGTCCAACCTGCCTTTCTCTGCAGCTCTGTAACATTTTACCCAAGCTGCTCTGACAGTGTTTTTCAGAGGTCCTGTGTATTTCTTCTCCCTTGCTGTTCTTGTGCTGTTTTTCTTGAACCCGTTAACACCAGTTCTCTCACTGTTGAGTTCCTAGGCAAAGTAAATGTCACTGATGGGAGAACCATCCCTTTGTTCCTTTTCTTTTACTATGCCCTGTTTTGTGGGGTTTAGTTGATACTAGAGAAACACAAAACTGCTTGAATAATAACACAGTAGTCATAATATGCAGTAGTTTAAATGTGTAGTAAGCAGTATCCCATAATGTGTATATAAAAGATCTTAGCAGTCAATCAGCACATGATCTTCATGGCATTAAGCACTCTGTAATCCACACTAATATCATCATAGGCAGAAACAGCCCAATTGAATGGGTCCGAATTAAAATCTTATAGTACTAGGAAAGAGTGAGGTAAAAGTCTCATTACCTTCAGCTTCATCACTTGCTGTGCTGGAGATGATGCACAGGAAAGGGTTTAGTCTGTGCTTTTCCTGACTTGTCATTGTTAAACAGCCCTTGTGGGGTTTTGGTGTGGGGTATTTTGTTGGGTTTTTAAACCCCGGAAGCAACTTTAACATTTAGGAATAATGTGTGTCAACAATGACCCATCTGAGTAAAGCTTTATGTGTGTAAGTGTGTCTCAGCTTCCTTTGTGCAACAGATATTCTACTGGTTTCATGTACCACTAGAAAAGAAAAGATTCTGGACTTAACCTCAGTAACAGGGAAATCCCTTGATAGCTACACTACACTTGACAAAGGCTTGATCTGCAATGGGGCAGCACAGAAAAAACTGAGAAGTGAAACTATGTGGTTTATACTTGCTTTCTAAATGCAGACTACAGCAAGTTACAGAAGTTACTATCAAAATTTGTGTAAAGTATATTGCCAGAGCACTTCTCATAGTTTGGCACTCTCAGCTCTTGCAGCCATCTGAGCAAACTCCAGCTGATGCTGCTGCCACTGGTATACACTTGAGTCACACTGCCATCCTAATTTCCATCTGCTCCTGTAAACGCTGTAGAGGATTCAGCAAGCAAACAGTTTTAACAAGGAAATATCTTAACAGCAGGCCACTATACTTAGAGAAGGGGACCTCCACCATTCAGCTTTCTAGGGATACATTCCAAAGTTATGCTGCTAATTCAGTATATGAAGATCTGACAAAAAAAAAAAATGATGTTTTGTTATAGGTAGAAGGCACATGGACGAAGATTATGAATTGTGGCCATGATTTCATTGGTCGCAATAATTAAGTTAATTATGATACTTAATGAAGTTAAGTCTAAGAAGAAGGTGGGAATGGGGGGGCAATGTTTTTAAGTTTGTCTTTGCTTCTCAATATCTCTGTTTTTAATGTCAATAAATTAATCTTCCCCAAGCTGTGTCTGGTTTGCCTGTGACAGAAATTGGTGACTTCTCCCCCTGTTGACCCAGGAGCTTTTCCACCTTATTTTCTCCCTTCTCCTGTTGAAGATGCAGAGTAAAAGAGTGGCTGGGTGAGGTCTTGCAGACAGCCAAAGAAAAATCCACCACAGCAATGCACCAGAAAAATGTATTTACCCATTAATGCTACTTCAAATCATACGTCAGACCATCTATTATTCTGTTTATCTATGGTTTAGAAAGCTCTTTAGAATAAGGAATAATGCAAGGAGAAATAAAACAACTCTAGCCAGTAACAACTAGACATAATGTGCTCTTTAACAGTTACATGCTTAGAAAAGTACTTAGCAGGACTTATATGGGGTGGTCAAATATTATAGAAAGACCTGCGTGTATGTGTGTGTATGTGCCTGTGTGTGCAATAAAGGTGTAAGGAAAGTAAGCTACAAGTGTCCATCACCAGTCATTAAATGGATACTGGTAAGTATATCCACTGCAATGGATACTGGTAAGTATCCATTACCGGTACATTACATAATAAAATGCATAAAATTAAAAAAGAGTACATTGACAAGAAAAAGTGGCATTTATATACAAAAATATGGCTGCACAGAAATGTATAGGGCAAGTATGCAGAAAAATGACAGTTTCCAGAAAAAGAAACTATGAAGTGGGTTTTTAACAATAGGAAAAGAATAAAGTGAAACACTTATTCAATATAACAGTTATTTTATCAAAAGAAGTTGACAACTTCTTTAAAAGCATTCTGTTCTGGCAGATTTGAATTAAAAAAGAAAGCCCTCTGTGAAAATTTAGACATTCATTCTTTAAATCATCGGACACAGTAATTTTATTCTTAAATGCAAAACCTTTTTACATTCCACTTCCTTCATAAACCAGTTTTCATTGTTCAGATCCATTTAGAGTTCTAAACACCTCTGCACTTATATAGTATCCTAGTCATGGCAACCTTTAAGGTTGCAGTACACCAAACGCCACTTCTTTCCATCTTCAGCCTTTGGCTATTTTGATTTCTTCATAAAGTTTGCTTACCTCTGCTGTTTCAGTATGTTCTGTCAGAAGTTCACACTTTTTAAATTTGATCAGACTTCAGATGAATTTTTTTTTTGCAGCCATTTGTTTGCAAACTAAGTAACAATTCACATGAAAATTAATTTGTGTTGGGAAGGCTATTGGTTGTTAGAGATTGGGGTTGTTCATTTAATTATGCCATTCTATCAATTTTACATTCTTAGTTTTTCCTTGATGGGAAATGGCCTGAGTACATAATTTAGTATCCTTTGTGTAATCTTCCAATTTCAGGTTCAAAAGAACTCAGGATTGCTAAGCATAACCTATCAGTGGCAGAAATAATCCTACCCAGTCAATAGCAGTGCCTGACAAGTGATCTCTTTTGACAACATTTTTTTTGGCTATCAGAATCTAAAGCACCAAAACATGCCTCCCAAAAATCAATCTCTACTTTCCATTATTTGAATCCCCAAAATAGAGAGTAATGACAGCTCATTCCAAAGAATAAGTAGCTGAGGATAAAATTTCTTCAATGGAAATGTGTTTGTGATTCTGGTGACCTGAGTACAGGATCTGTATTCTGGTGGGGACAATGAAAGAGGACTGCAACACTTTGAATAATGTTCTTCACTATGCACTTGCTAAATGCAGACGCAATATGAAACTCAGCATAACAAAACCAAAGTGAAGCACATCTGTCCATGAAGAGCCAACCTCTAAAATTCAATTTGACTTTCAGGATTTATTTTGTATACAGAGTACCATACAGACGGCTTTAATTGTACTAAAAGCTAATACATACCAGAACTACCAGCAATATGCTGTAGTCATGGGATTATACCTGTATTTGGTGAAATAAAATAAATTTAGGATCTCTTTTTTGTGATCCTGTAACAGCATGAAACCTCAATCCTACCAAATTAGTTATCTGTTAGTGAATTCCATCTGTCACAAATACCTTGAGTAAAGTTAATGAAGGTCAGTAGCTCATTTTAAATCCTACATACCCTCCATACTTATCTCTCTCCTCTGTTTTTGTGTTAACTGATGTACACAGATGTAGTATCCTGTTACAGCAGGTTGAGTCTATATTAGAAGCACAAGTGGAGCATTAAGAAAATTAGCAAACGCAGCTTCAGGAAAGTGAAGTTAATTGCGTATTTTCCTTGTTTACTCAGGAAGCCCTGCTAGGCTTTTTGTGCTATGCCATGCAGGAGAATTTTCATTTCTTTAAATACGCTATCTGTTGCCATTCTCCCCAATAAACTTGCCAATTTTTCTGTTAACCAGTTTTGGGATGTTATGGCATATTTTTGTTTCCTTTTCTTTTATCTAATTTCTTCTTCTTTTGATGTTACTCTTCTTTCTGTGTTATCCTATTCTTTTTGTGTTATTCCAGATCCAGTCCTTGAATTTAAATTGCAAGTTTCTTCCTGTAAGTTATTAAGAATTTAAAAAAATTAAAATTTGCAAAATAGCATTTTCACACTGTGCAAAACCTGCATTTAACATGCAGGCACAGGTAAAAAAAGAAATGGTAGAGAAATCAGATTAGGTTACAGGATTGCCTATGGTTTATAACCTTCTCAGTTAGGTACCTGGAACTTTAACCACCAGTTCAGAGTTAAACTCTTTGGCTTTTTTCCTGAATCAGGACAATTCCTTTGAGGATCTTGAGCTGTATTTTCTTTAAACATTGTTGATCAGAACAAAATTAATCTCTTGGCTATGTTCAGAATCATTTAATAAAAGTAAAGCAGATGTATTAAATAGAGAATGTAGAGGTGTGTATAAAAATTTGCTACAACATGGCAAATTTTTGGTTTCACAAATATGTATAATTACCTATGTGTTTATATACTTGATGAAGGCCACCTACCTAACATACGATGCTGTCTATGGAACAGGAATCCTGAAATACAATCCACTTATCGGCTTTGAATTCTAACACGAAATAAAAAAATGACCTTATCTTTAAGTAAAAGGAAGCTTATTAATTAGTTTTATCATGTTAGACTTCAGATGATCTTGCAAGAAAATCTAGAATAATAGTTCCAAAAGGCTATTTCCAGGGAGGTAGGAAAGAAGGAATTTCTAGGCAACTATTAGGGGCACCTGCTTGCAAAAGCAAATGCCACTGAAGGTTGACAGATTTATTTACTAGTATTTTGGTAATTAAATTTAAATAAAGAAGATTATTAAGATTACAGATTAAAAGTCCAGAGGAGGGCCATGAGCACGATCAGGGGACTGGAGCACCTCCTGCATGAAGATAGGCTGAGAAACTTGAGACTGTTCAGCCTGAAGAAGAGAAGGCTGCATGGAGACCTCATAGCAGCCTTCCAGTATCTGAAGGGGGCCTATAGGTATGTTGGGGAGGGACTCTTCATTAGAGACTGTAGTGATAGGACAAGGAGTAATGGGTTCAAACTTAAAGAGGGGAAGTTTAGATTGGATATGAGGAAGAAATTCTTTAATGTAATGGTGGTGAGGCACTGGAATGGGTTGCCCAGCAAAGTTGTGAATGCTCCATCCCTGGCGGTGTTCAAGGCCAGGCTGGACATAGCCATGGGTGTCATGTTTTAGTGTGAGGTGTCTCTGCTCATGTCAGGGGGGGTGGAACTAGGTGATCTTAAAGTCCTTTCCAAACCTAAATATTCTATGATTCTAAATTAGCAGTGTTAGTTTCTGCATGAAGACATGTTTGACTATGAATGGAAAATAACACATCAGTGGCAAGGTTTCAAAATAAGTGAATAGCATCCTTAGCTCATTCATACATGTAGTAAGGCATTTGTGTGAGTTTCAAAGAGCTAAAGAAATACAGTCCCTGAGAAATCACATAACTTTGCCAATTTTGTGTTACAGGAAGATAGGATGAAAAAGCTTCATTCTTTCTCTCTACACATCCAAAATGATAGTATTAAATCAAATTCTTTAAGGGGGTGTTCAAATATCTCTTTCTCTCTTCACTTCACTGTCCAGGTGCTGTATAAAAAGTGAGACTGCACCTACAGCAGTGGTCCTCTAACAGCTGTACTTGCTATAAAAGCAGATTGTTATCAGCAGATTGTTATCAACTAGTACAAAATTGAGTAACAGATAAAAGCAGAGTAGTCTATCCTCTCAGTCTTATCTACACATGTTAAGCCAGGATTTCTGAATTTCAGCCAAAGGAGTTAAAAAGCAGTGGAGTCTGAGCTTGTCAAGACCCTGTCAGATTGTCTCTTTGTGTTCTTTGGCACCAGCAGTTTCTAGATGGAGCATCTGCATTCCAAACATGCCCACCAGTAAAGGTGCAATTTGCTACATAGACAATTTTAACTGCTTTTCTGAGCAAAGCAGAGGAGTAGAGAGCTATGTTAGTGACAGTGATAGAAGAGCAGAGTGGAAATGAAATTGCTGTTACTGTTCTACTAATTTGGGACATCACCTTGTTTCTTGCCATCATTTCCTTAGGACATTTCCCTCCCAGAGCAGAAGATAACTATAAGAAGACAAACATCACAAATTTTTCTGCACCTTCTCTGCATCTACAGTCATCTCCAGTGGGAAAGTGCCTTATCTCCACAAGCTGTTAAGAGTCATGAACACACCCTAGCAACCACTATACCCAAAATATCAATGAAAACACAGTTGAATGGGAAGTTAAAGTTTGTTAAAACTGATGTTGGCAACAGAACTTGAGAAACAGTTTCTATTGTTCTACTTTGGACGCACTTAATTAGTGATGATAAAACATGCATTGTTTTTGAGTAATAATGCATAATAATCTATCCTAATTAAGTTCACTATTAATAAGGAGCAAAAATTCACTAGTGTACAAAATCAAAAAGTATCCTAAATAGGGTTCTTGGATATTCCTTTTGTTTGCATCCAATAGACCTTAGACTTGAAGGATCAATTAGCATGAAAAAAAAATATGCGTGTATGTTAAAAAGTTTGGTGGTTTGGGGTTTTTCTTTTTGTTTCTTTTTGTTTTCTTTTTGTCTTTTTTGTTTGCTTTTGGGTTTTCTTTTTTTTTTTTTTTTTCCCCCCTGGTAAAACATTATGTGATTCTGCTGAGAACAGTGATGAGAAGCTCAAAGTCAAACTCATTTCTGTATTATTTAAGTGACTTCATGCTGGGAAGTTCACAAACATATTCATCCTCTGGAATACAAGATGCCTTGAGGTGGAGTTTGCTGGCAAGTTTGCCGATGAAACCAAGCTGGGTGGTTCAGTTGGTATGCTGGACAGAAGGAACGCCATCCCGAGGTAGCTTGACTCACCTGTGAGGTAGGCTAATACTAACTTTATGAAGTTTAGCCATATCAAGCGCAAGTCCTATACCTGGACCAGAGCAATCCCAGGGACACCTACAGGTTGGGCAGAGAAGAGATTCAGAGCAGCCCTGTGGAGAAGGACTTGATGGTGCTGGTCAATGAGGAAGTTAACATAAGCCGGCTTCAGTGTGGGCTTGCAGCCCAAAAAAGACAACCGTATCCTGGGATACATCAAAAGGAGCATGACCAGCACGTCAAAGGAACTGATCCTGCCCCTTTACTCTGCTCTCGTGAGACCTCACTTGGAGTATTGTGCGCAGTTCTGCTGTCCTCAACATAAAAAGGACATGGAACTCTTGGAACAAGTCCAGAGGAGGGCCACAAGGGTGATCAGGGGATTGCAGCACTTCCTGTATGAAGACAGGCTGAGAAAGTTGGGGCTGTTCAGTCTGCAGAAAAGAATGTTGTACGGAGACCTCATAGCAGCCTTCCAATACCTGAAGGGAGACTATGGGGATGCTGGGGAGGGACTCTTCATTAGAGACTGTAGTGATAGGACAAGGGGTAACCATTTAAAACTTAAACAGGGGAAGTTTAGATTGGATATAAGGAGAAAGTTCTTTACTGTAAGGGTAGTGAGGCACTGGAAAGGGTTGCTCAAGGAAATTGTGAATGCTCCATCCCTGGCGGTGTTCAAGGCCAGGTTGGACAGAGCCTTGGGTGTCATGATTTAATGTGAGGTGCCCCTGCTCATGTCAGGGGAATTGGAACTAGGTGATCTTAAGGCCTTTTCCAACCCTAACTATTCTATGACTCTATGATAATAAAGTTGCTTTAAAAACCATTTTATTCATCATTTTTATCTGCTATCCTATTTTTTGTCTTTCAAATTAGAAAAAAAAAAAAAAAGAAGAAGAAGAAGAAAAAGAAAAAAGGGCATATATTTTTTATTCGTAGAAAAGGTGAGAAAATTTAATGAAAAATTATTTTTAGGCATTCATATTTAAAAAAAAAAAAAACAAAAAAAACAAAACTTGAAAGGCTATAACATGTTCAAAGACAGCTATAATTTTTTCAGAAAAAAAAGCTTAAGCTATATTTATATTTATGATTTATTGTCATTGTTATACTTCCAATTTAATTTTCAAGAGGGTTTAATAAAGTAATAGAAAACTTCTTTTTCTTCTCTCCAAGAAACATTGCTGTTGCTGTAATATCAGCTCTAATAGCTGATAATGATAAATTCTCCCAATGGAGCAGAACACAGAATTGTGGATTTTATTTTTAGTATATTCTTTTCTCCTTTTTGATTTTTATAATTCTGTTAATGAAATCTTCTAGGGGCTTACTAACTGTTAATTCAGAATTTAATTAATTCAGGTTGCGATTTTTTCTTTTTTTATTTTTATTTTATTTTAGAAGGAGTGCTATACAGTGCTTGGGCTGCAGTCAGAAGCACCACTGAAAAGACATTTTAAATAGTTTTTGACTGTGATGGAAGTGGACAGAAAGATGACCAAAGCACACACAAGTGGTTTCCTCCGTCTCCTCTTGGTATATAGGATGTTACATTACTTCATCTGTTAATGCTGCATTTAATGAATCCCTTCTATGGAAAAAAAAAAAAAAAAAAATAGAAAAAAGTTATTCTGATGTTTCTGCATCAATTTTTCTTCATATATAGAAGCATGAAATAGAGAGTAAAGGAATAGAAACAGCTATTATCTGGCTAAAGCAATTTTGTGTACAGTGAACATATACATGAATTGCTTCAAAATGGTGATCAGGACTCCTTTAACTCTTTCTGGAAACATTTATTTTCCTAGTTTCTGTGAAATGCTGATCAGAACAAATTGTACTTTAGAATTTCAGGACATTTCCTAAATTAAACCTGGAAAACATCTCCAGAAAATTTAATTTTTCTGAATTGGGAGAAAGTAAGGATCTGCAAAGAAATGTGTTAGCATTAACCAGACAACAATCATTGCATAATTGATCTATTTACATTTATTTATGTTTTATTATTTTATGCATGTATATCATACATTGATTATTAGAGAATGTAAAGTGAATGTTCACTGATATTTCAAGAGAATAAGGGGGAAAAATGGCAATATGAGACAGTTGAAAACAATCAGCTTTTAATGCTTATTAGGCAATTGAAGTTTAAATATATTCTGCTGTGCTAATGTCCCTCATCTTGTTAAGAGTGCCTACATTCAGAAATAAAAATGAAAGCCAATGAGCTGATTTTTTAACAGAATTGAAAACACTCTTTCTATAAGTTGCCCTCTCAGAAATGAAGCCATGTGTGTAATTTTTAGTTAGACAAAGAGCTACCTCAAAAATATTTACTGGTTTTTATTTCATTGATGTTGCTCTATTAAATGAAATTGTTTGCTACAGTAGATATTTGTTAAACATGGTGTGTCTAGTTTGGGGTTTTGGGGTTTCTTTGGTTTTAATTTAATGGTTTTTTTTCAGTTTTCAAAATGTGCACAGTAAGTGGTAACCTCTGGCAGAGCTTTGCACAAATATCTTGTAAATCTGCCACATATAGTAAATTCAGTATTGCATCCTCCAATCTACAAAAAAAAAAAAAAAAAAAAAAAAAAAGGTGATTAAATATGTTGTGTTAAAGTATACTGTTGAATCCATTTTCAAAGAAGTGTTGAGTAAACTAGAGGCCTGATTGTGTCAAAACCTTTTGATGAACAATACTTCACCTTTTCTCCAATTTTCCAAGATGTAACATTTAAGCTTTTCTTGAATATTTCCCTAAAGTTGAAGTCCCCTGTTACTATTGAAGAAAATGTTTCAGTTGCTATTTATCGCTGAATAAATAATACTGTAGCAAGTGCCTTCCCTTTTCCCTGCCAGTGTGTAATTTTTTAAAGTTGTTCACGAAGTCTGCTAAACAGAAGCACCTATGTATACTGACAAAACTACCATAATAGGAGGTTGTTTTCCCAGAATGCTCTCATACTGACAAAATAGTGCTGTCCATGTACATAGGAGTGTGTACTAAACCATGACTACATTATTACAAGGGGGTTGTTAGTGGTTTGGTTTGATTGAATTTGGCTGGGATTTTTTGTTTGATTTGTCTTTCCAGAAGAGATTCATGTGAGTTGATTATACTGAATTAAATATTCTGGAAATTTAGAAGAACATGGTTTTTATTACTCAGTAATACTTTTTTTATGGTTGCATCCAGATTCATTTGCCTTTAAGCTGCCAGCAGAGCAATTCAGCTGCAGGACCTTACACTTGGCCTTCTTGAGCTTCATCAGGTTCCTGTAGGCCCACTACTCAAACCTTTCTGAGTCCCTCTGCACAATATCCCCTTCTCCATGTGTACAACCACACCACTCAGGCTGGTGTCACCAGCAACGCTGCTGAGAGTGCACTCAATTTCACCATCTACAATCCCAATATGGTCCTCTGAGGGACACTGTTTGTTGCTGATCTCCATTTGGACATTGAGCTGTTGACTGCAAATTTCTGGGTGAGGCTATCCACATCATTCCATATCCTTTGAATAGTCTGTCCACCAAACATGTACCTCACCAGTTTAGAGAAAAGGGTGTTGTACAGTACCATGTCAATGATACGATCTTACAGGGCACAGAGGAAAGGCTGAGAAAGGATACCTTGCTAGATATAGTAATAATGATTTTGGAAGCCTCTACTATTTTCTAGCATTTTCCTTTTTACCCTTTTCAAAAAATTGGGTTGATGCTTCCCTGATTTTCTCATATATTGGCTAAGGTAGGGAAAACTTCTTCCTATTTGGTTCTCCAGTGGCATTGTCTTTGTTTCTCCAGGATCAAAACTGCTGCATTTTTTCATTTATCAGGGAAAATGCATTTTTTTTTAGTTTACCAGGGAAACAAATCAAATATGAAATTTTCAGATTTAAAATAGAAAAGTAAATAAGCAAAAATATAATACCTGGCAGCAAATAATAGAAGAAATCATCTGGACTGGAGAGGCTGCAATGCTATACTGCATTATATTTCCAAATAGCTTACATATTTCTGAAACAAACATTGATTTAGCCAAACTTCGCAGTCTAGAAGCTTGGTTATGCAGGACACTGACAGATTTCAATGCATTGCCAACATTCTTCTTTAATATCCCTCACAACTTTAATTCTTCAAACACTTTCTTTACAAAGAGAAAAAATTTCTTCACAAAATTAATTCTTTAACAAAGGCATGACCGGTAAAACAATTTCTGTTCTTCCTATTGTATGCATATGCAGACAGCTTTGCAGTTGTCTTAGTTTCTTCTTCAGAAAAAGAATATTTTTTTCTTCTTTTTAATGAGAGTAGAATATTGAAATAGCAGCTGAAAGGGACTTTGCAAGAGTACAAAGGAAAGGATTCTTAGTGGAAAACTGCGCACAGTTCAGTAAATTCTGATAGCTCATCCACATCACATGCAATGCCTTTTGTCTTCAGAAAGAACAATAAAACAAATAGGTTTTGTGCTATCTATCAAGATGTCAGAACGGTTGTTCATTTTCTTAGGATTTGAGATATCAAAGACAGAGAATTTATGATACCTTCTGTTTCCGTCATTAACACTGCTGGTCATCAGGTGAGTTCTTTTGAGGTAAAAAGGGTAGGTGACCAATCTTTTCTGCAGTTAGATATTTTGCACCTTCTGTGGCGGATGGTGCTGACTATTCTTGGAAACAAGATGCTAAACTAAACAGAACTTGGGTCAGTTCCAGCAAAAACAATGTACTTTCTTACTGATGATAACAGATCCAGATTCATACAAAAGTTTTATGCAGCTATTTGTTCTAAGGTAAGAGTTATAATGTCCTTTCCTACAGTTTTGATCAAAATTAAATGAAAAACAATACTTGTACATGTAAAAGGTATCTCTTCAAAATCTGAGTATTAAGGCTATTCTTTTTTATTGTCTTTCAATGCTGTGTGAAGAGGAATTTTGAACTTGCGCAGAATACTATAGGAAAATGCAATCCCATCAGTTAGAGAAATATTTTTCTAAGGACTTCCAAAATCACAATTACTATATCTAGAAAGGTATCCTTTCTCAAGTAAGGTGGCACTTGATTGATGAAGTTAATATTCAAGTATACAGCTATTGAAAAGGTGGGCTGGTGACACATGAAAACAATGGTCAAGGAGGATCTGCTCTTTGTCAGTCAGTAGTTTTATTGGCTTGAGTTTTCCATGGCTGCTTCTTCCAATCAATCACCAGTGATTTACTACAGCAGAAGAAAGCACAAAACAAAATACACCTCTCTGCTTTATAAAGATGCAAGGGCATTCAAAAATACCCTGATGATTGAGAACATCCCTTACTATAGGACCATGAGGTCAGCTTTGTTACATCAAAACTGTGATGTCATCTACATAATCTGTATCCTTACACAGCAGAACACAAATCTAGTAGAAATATATGCAAAAACCGTAACTTTAATCATTCCTATGTCATAACCCAGCCATGCTCAGGATCACTAGCAGGGAGGCTAATTTTGAGTGAAAAATTTTCCTGATTGCTTGTCTGTCTGGCTTGTTATATTCCCTCTAAATCACCCTATGGTAATGAATATGGTTGTTCAGGATGTCTCTTTGGCAGGTTGTCCTTTGATTAGGCAGTTTATCCTTAACTTGCCCCAAAAAGATGCTCTCCGTGAACAATAGCTGGCAGTCTGGTACTTATAATGTGGAGTACTATATAGTACTATATAGTACTGTACAGTACTATACTGTACTAGCTATATGAAAGACATATAGGGTGAGATCAGCCAACTCTCATGCGTCTTAAAAAAATGGCCATACTCAATGCCAACAATATATAGCCATCAGTATACAGAGGTAAGGATGCCATGGGATCTGGAAAGCATAGACACCTTTTATTTCAAGATTTTCAGAAAACATGGTTTGTGTAAGCCACTCTGTCCTGTGAACATCCAGAGAGTAGAGAAAACAATATAGATGCGGATTATTTTATAAACTGTTGGAAAAGTAAGTTTGCCATGATCAAGGACTTTTCAATCTCTTACACTCTATCAGTAAGGAGCGTCATGGGAAGCTATGAGGCAGCAGAGACAGGACACCTGACCCAAATTGGCCAAAGGGGTAGTCCATACCACAGCATGTCATGTTTTGTAAGTAAACTCAATGGGAATTAGCCAGAGGAGGCTGATTGCTGCTCAAACGTGAGCTGGATGTAGGTCAGCAGGTTGTAAGCAATTGTACTGTGAATTACTATTTGTTGGGTTTAGTGCTTTTCCTTTCCCCTCTTATTATCTCTCCTTGTCATTTCCCTTTTAATTAGTAGTGGTAGCCATAGTAGTAGGAGGAGGAGAAGGAGGAGTATATTGTACTTCATTTTAATTATTAAACAACTCTTATCTCAACCTGTGGGTTTTACTTTTTTCTTTTAATTCTTCTTTCCATCCCACTGGGGAGGGGGAGTAAGCAAGCAGCTACATGGTACTTAGTTGCCACCTGAGGTTAAACCATGGCAGTCCTATCTGATGCCCAACATGGGCTCAAAGGCTTGAGATAATGATGGATCTGACAAGAGTGTGTCAAAACAAATTTGTTACAAGAATTTATTATATTTGTTTAATAGTCACTGGTCAAAATGTTGATTTATTTGCTCTCAGTTGTTACACTTGCTGTCAGTTTTGTTATGTCACACCTTACTTGCAGTCAGCATTTGCCGTTTTGGTGTTTATGTGCTTCAGGGCCTGAGCTAAGGTTCTCATTTGGTTGTACTTTGCAATAGAGGCTTATGATATGATGAACTCGCTGGTCATGAAACTGATCTGGTATACGCACTCAGCATTG
Organism: Psilopsiagon aymara; assembly: GCA_024733675.1. Taxonomy (NCBI): domain Eukaryota; kingdom Metazoa; phylum Chordata; class Aves; order Psittaciformes; family Psittacidae; genus Psilopsiagon; species Psilopsiagon aymara. Next base: position 25,613 of record JANRGW010151902.1, read on the forward strand.
CCATCACCTGTATACTTTGGGAGCCATCTAATGGGAACTACAAATAATTATACCTTTTGCCTTGTCTCTTCAGAGGGCCAACCTATGGAGGCGATGCCTTCTCACATCTTCCCCTCCCCAAGCCAGCTTACTTTTTGAATATTCTTGGGATGTTGAAAGCAGCCTGTCCCTATTGCTAGGAACCACCATGCTTCTGAGTGTGTTCTCATCTTGTCCTTGTTTAATGTTAAATCAAACAAGCTATTTAAAAATACCACCAAGAGATCTTCTAAGGCTGGATAGTTACGAGTGGCAAGGTGTCTGTGATAATATAGGCAAGTACCTAGGCCAGTGTGCACTTCCAGTGTTTTGCAACTTCACCTCTGAACAAGTGTGGAACCCAGAAAAAACATTAAAGTATTTAAAAAAAGTATGCAGTTGTCTTGGCAATACTAGAGAGACACAAATCACTGCAAAATGCTGGAGGCTGGCCCATGCCTACCAAGCCTTGTTCAACACTATTCAAGTATCCTAGAGGAAAAGAAGATCTCTAGGCCTTGTAGCAAAGCACCAGACACTGCAGTTACTTCAGTCCTGGTGACAGACACTCCAGCTACGCCAGCCCCAGTAAGCACTGCAGCTATTCCAACCCCAGCAAAAGACACTGCAGTTACTCTAACCACAGCAGCAGACACTGCAGCTGAACTGAAGAACCAATCTATGCTGTTATCAGTCACCACTGTGGACAAGAAGAAATGGACAAAAAAGACAGCTTGTATAATGAAACAGGATGAAGCAGGGCCATCACAAGGAGCGGAGCAAAAGACAGAACCAGACGTAACCTCTCTATCACTGTCCCTGAGTGACCTGCAAGATATACAGAAAGATTTCAGCTGTCATCCAGGTGAGCACATTACCATCTGGCTGCTTCAGCTCTGGGATAATGGAGCTATCTGGACTTAGAGTGAAGCCTGACGGCTGGGATCACTTTCTTAGGGAAGCAGGCATTTCCAAGGCAATTGCAAAAGGGAGAAAAGGCCTCAACCTCTGGGGGTGACTCTTACCATCCATGAAGGAAAGGTATCACTTCAAGGAAGATGAATGTAACCCAGGAAAGTAGACAGCAATGGAAAGAGGTATCCAGTATCTAAGGGAATTAAGCTGCACACAGAATCATTTATTTTGACCCAAACAATACACAGTTACTCACAGACCCACACCAAGTCCCACACATATGTGTCGTGTTGCAGAAATTGGTATAAAGTGCGCCATCGTCACATACCAACTCATTGACAATAATGAACTGGGAAGATGAAGAGGCACCAACAGTAAACGAGCTGACTTCCAGCTCTGGCAATAGGAAGACAATCTCTTTCTCCTATGTTTTCATGTCTTGGCTGTGGAAGAACTGTCCAAACAATGTAAGAAACTGGTCCAGTGACTTGATGAGAATAGACTGTACTCCCCACCTGTACGGACCACCATCTCAGCTATTCACACTGAGCAACCTTCCACTCAAGAAGAAGGGTAGAGAAGACATACAGAATCACAGAATCATTAAGGTTGGAAGGGAACACTGGAGAGTCCAACCCCCAAGCCAAGGCAGGGCCACCTGCAGCAGGTTACACAGGAACGCGTACAAGAGAGTTTTGACTGTCTTCAAAGAGGGAGACTCCACTATATCCCTGGGCAGCCTGTGAAGTGCACTGCCACCCTCAACATAAAGAAGTTCCTCCTCATGTTGAAATGAAACTTCTTGTGCTTTAGTTTATGGTCACTGCTCCTTGTACCGTCAGTGGGCACCACTGAAGAGTCTGGCATCATCCTCGTGGCACCCACCCATGTGGTATTTAAATGAATTAAGGAGATTTCCTCTCATTCTTCTCTTCTCTAGACTAAACAGGCTTAGCTCACACAGCCTCTCCTCATAAGAGAGATGCTCCAGACCCCTCAGCATCTTTGTGGTCTCTGCTGGACCCTCTCCAAGGAGCTACTTCTCCTTGTCTTATTTGTACTGATGAGCCCAGAACTGGGCACAGGATTCCAGATGTGGCCTCACTAGGTTCAGAGAGGGAGGATCACCTCCCTCAACCTGCGGGCTACACATCTCCCAGTGCACCCCAGGATACTACTGGATGTGCTAGCCGCAAGGGCACACTGTCAGCTTGTAGTCAACTTATCATCCACTGATACACCCAGACCCTTCTCAGCTGAACTGCTCTCTACTGGGTCAGGCCCCAACCTGCACTGGTCCTTGGGGTTCTTCTTCCTCAGCTGCAGTACCCTGCACTTGCCCTTGTTGAACCTCATTAGGTTTCCCTTGGCCCAGTTGTCCAGCCTATCAAGGTCCTGCTGAATGGCAGCACAGCCTTTAGGTGTATCAGCCACTGCCCATTTATCAGCTTCATGCCATCAGCAAAGTTGCTGAGGGTACACTCTAGCCCTTCATCTACATCACTGATAAACAAGTTGAGTAAGACTTGACCCAGTATTGATCTCTGGGGAACACCAATGACTACAGGCCTCCAATTGGATTCTACTCCACTGATCATGACCTTCTGAACTCTGCCATTCAGCCAGGTTTTTATCCACCTCACTGTCCGTTCATCTAACACACATTTCCTAAGCTTATCTATGAGGATGTTATGGGAAACAGCCTCAAAAAATTTGCTGAAGTTGATTTAAGTAACACTCACAGCACGTCCTGCTTCATATGTAAATCGGGGGGGAGCTACCTGAAAGGGATCAATCACTGCTTGGGGGTGGGCTGTGTATTTGTCTGCGAGTGGTGAGCAGTTGTATTGTGGGTCACTGTTGTTTGTTGGGTTTTTTTTTCTTTTTTTCTTTTTTTTTTTCACTTTGAGTTTTAGAACTCCTTGTTATTTTCCTTTTTGTTATTACTACTGGTAGTAATATACTGTACTTAAGTTTAATTATTAAATTGTTCTTACCTCAACCCACTGGTGCTACTTTTTCTTCTGATCCTCCTTCCCATCTCACTGGGGAGATGGGAAAGTAAACGAGCAGCCATGTGGTACTTAAAACTGGGTGTTGAGGTTAAACCATGACACCCAGCTTTACATTAGAGCTATATGAAGTACTAGTTATAAAATTTAGAACATTTTCAGATTCAATTTCCCTTAAATTTTTTCAGCTTCCTCAGAAAAGGCAATATATCATATTAACTTCATGTACTAGTGGTGAAGACTTGTTTTTAATGGATTTCAGCAAAGATTTCAGTACAACTTTTGGTGGTGAATATTTGTTTTTTAGCTTACTTTGTTGACTTTCTTTCTGAGGTAGAAGTGACAGTGTTTTCCTGCAGGATGCTCCATTGTCTGTGGCCACACAATGTGCTAAAGAGGGGTCAGCACAGAACATCTTGTCAAAATATGTAATTACATAAATGAAATCTAAAACTGCCATTTTATATAGCTACTTGTCCTTGAAATTTTTCTAAAGTGAAAATGTCATTTTATCAAATGTAATCAATTCAAGAGTGGATTTTATACAATTTGAAATATTGGGGAAAAGTATTGGTTTCCTTTAAATAGTGTAGAGAAACAAACCCAGGATGAATAACATCTCCCAAAGTAGAGCACAGGGATTCATTGTATAAATGGATCATAAAATCATAGAGTCATAGAATCACAGAATGATAGAATACGCTTTCTTTATGCATCTAATCCATGTAAATACATAATCAGTTATTGAAAGAAGAGATATTTTGCTTCAGTGGTACAAGGTGTGCTGCCATACGTGTTGTGGACTTGGGGAGATCTTGAAGGTTTTACAGTGCTATTCAGCTTAACAGGACAACTCTATCTGACGTATAAATTTTGAGCAATCTGTCAATGTAACCGTGTAATTGTTCCCCTTCATTTTAACTGTCCCAGCCAGAATGAGAATTCATGCACATGCAAAGGTTTTACTACTATCATTAGGGATTCTAAATGTTGATACAAAATAGCCTTTAGCTCCTGTGAATTGATTGCTATCAGCATACAAACATCAGCTGCTACTAGGTCCAATCATCCATAACCTGTTTCTACTTACATTTCCCAGTCACATACTTACCCCATTACTGACAGTGAAAAGGAAGATGAGTTGGCATTACTAATCTCCTCAGCACCTGGATGTTATTCATGGAAGCATAGAATGGTTTTGGTTGGAAAGGACCTTTAAAGATCACCTGTTCCACCCCGCTCTGCCATGGGCAAGGATATTTTTCACCAAATCAGATTGCCCAATGTCCCATCCAACCTGATGCCGAATACTTCCAATGGTGGAGCATCCACATCTTCTATGGGAAAACTGTTCCAGTGTTAAAACACTCTTGAAAAAAAATTCTTCTTTATATCCAATATTTCAATCTACTCTCTTTCAGCTTAAAACCATTGCCCTTTGTTTTGTCACTACAAGCTCTGTATAAATTCTTTATGTTTTTTGTAGAATCACAGAATAGTTTGCGTTGGAAGGTCATCTAGTCCAACACTCCTGCAATGAGCAGGGACACCTTCAACTTGATCAGGTTGCCCAGAACCACATCCAGCCTGGCCTTGAATATTTCCAGGGATGGTGCATCCACCAACACTCTCAGCAACATGCGCCAGTGTTTTACCTACCTCATTGTAAAAATTTTTTGAAGGTCCATTCCAACCAAAACTATTCTATCATTCTATGATTCTATGATTAGAATGAAGTTCTTCACTATGAGGCTGGTGAGACACTGGAAGAGGTTGCCCATGGATATCCCCTCCCTGGAAGTGTTCAAAGCCACTCTGGGGCTTTCAGCAACATGGTGTGGTGGAAGGTGTCCCTGCCCATGGAAGGTGGACTGGAATGAGAAGATCTTTCCCTTCCAAACAAACCATTCTATGATTCAATGATTCAATGATTTTATGATGTCAAAGGCCTCAGAGAAGTTCAGGTATATGAGATCAGTTGCTTTTTCCTATTGTAGAAGGTCACCAGTTTATTGAGGCACAGTTTGCACTTTGTGCAGCCATGTTGGCTGCGTCTATTCACAACACTCTCATCCATATGCCCATGTTGTCCTACAGGAAGATCTTTTCCATGATCTCATCAGGCATGGAGGAGAGGCTGATTAGTCAGACTCTGGTAGTCCCCAGCTTCTTCCTTTTTACCCTTTTCAAAAATGGGGATGACATTTCCCCTTTTCTAATCACTGGGGACTTTGCAAGACTGCCTTGACTTTTCAAATATTATTATTATTGGCTTGGGAACTACACCAGCCAGTTCCCTCATGATCCTGGGATCTATCTTGTCAGCTCCCATGAACTTGTGTACTTTCAATTTCCTCAGATGCTCTCGAACCTGATTTTTCTCTACAAAAAGGGACTTGTACACTAGTACCTACCCTGAGGTTCAGGGGTTTGAGAGAGGTGAAAAGAGAGATTACTATTTATTATAACTCTTTAGCTATTATGCTGGTTTTGCAATATCCTAATTGCGCTAAACAATCATGAATGGGACACGCAACATCCACAAAGTATTTATGGCAACAAAACAGTTTTCATATGAAAACATACAGTAGTTTACAGCAGCATCTGCCAGAGGTTTTCAGCTTACATGGAAATGCAATGCTGATATAATGGTTTGGTTTTGACTGGCTTTCCATTTATCTCTAGGACAAAAAGGCCTTTTTAGGAAGCTTGCAGATACTTAGTAATAAATTGTGGGGCAGTTTTCAGGCTTTAAGACGGTTTATCAGCAGACCAAAGAGGAGACCTTGAATATGTAAGATGACTACGATAAACAGACTTTCTTTAATTCCCTGATGCATTCTTTGCAAGTTTTAGCAAGGTGTTGAGTTTTTTCCTAGCTATGCTCACTGTCTGCTATTATTAAATCATGTTTTGAAGGTAGAGACTACTTGCCAGTAAGGTGACAAATATGTTCCTCATACCATCATAACAAAAAGCTGCATTTCCAAAATACATGTCATACATGAGTTTTGTGTTACTCAGAGAACTAGTTGATTTTTTATCAATAAATTGCTGAACCTAGTAACAGCTGAAACATCTGATGTGCTTACATTTTGACTTGTAATTTATTAGATGCTGCTATACAAGCATGACTGTTTATTTAGCTTAGTATCAGCCAGTGTATAATTTAGAATACTATGATGTGACATGATTCTTATATATTATGATTCTGAATAGATGGTTAAATATTTTCTGTAAATCTGTGATGGTGCAATTCCTAATATTAATGGAATTAATGTTTATTGTACAGCAATTAGTTTGGAAGAGATGATGAGGTGCTTATTGCCTAACAGCTAAATGGCAGCAGCAAACAACTGAGCACCTGCATTTGCTACCCACCTTCTGCTTTCTTAATGTCTATCCGGCACTGCTGCATCTAGGAAAAACCGTTAAACAAAGCTGACAGGAAAAAAAAAAAAAGAGGATGATATTTCATAAAGAATTACCTCCCTGGAAGAACTTGCTTCTTTTTATCATCTTTCTCTGTTAATAATGTGTGGGTCTCAGACAGCCTGTTGCAGACCTCTCACTGGTACTGTAAATTGCCATAGTTCTAGAGAGAAAAATTACTCCTTTATACATGGCCAGTCAATAGTCTCTGTATTTATGTATTTCTCGTACTCTTCACCAAGATAAGCTCTATGTTTCCAGTGTTCATTCTCCATTATTTCAAAATCATCAAGTAAAAAATCCCAAAAGCAGTAACAGCAAAAAAGTATTTTTAAATTTCCAGCTGATTCACAAAGAGAAAGCCAGACACCTGCAAGTACCATTATGACCATACAGTCTTGTTTCTCAGTATTTTTTTTAACCTGCTGAATACTCAAACCCTCTACCCTGAAATTCAGGCTACATCATAACTTCGGTTGTTATGTCCCAGAGTAATCATGTACTTTACTCCCACTTTCGCCTTTGATGCAGGTGTCTTCCAACAGCATCATGCCATCGTTGATCAATTTAGGGAGACTCGTGTGTGAAGAAGACAGAAGTTTCACAGGATCAGGACCTAGCCTATAACACTCACTCCCACAGATACTGAGAATTCCCATAGGCTTGGTATTTTTCAGAACTAAATATAAAACATATTTTTATTTAGCTTTCCCCTCATAAGGTATTTTCACTGAAAAATGTTAAGATCCTTTCTCTTTACCATAGATACATGCATATCAGCACCCCCTTCCTCTTTCCCCTCAAAAAAAAAAACCAAAAAAACCCCAAACCACCCTAGTTAATTATGTGCAATTGTTACAGGGTAAGAATGGGAGAGGAGGAGAAAAAGAACAAGGATGTCTGCTGTTTCTTCTGTTTTTAAATACTCCAGAGGCACTTTGATTCTATGGTGATAAGGCTATATATGATGTATCTAGATAGCTAATTCCTTCGTCCTCTAAGGGAGTCACTGAAGAATAAATGTTGATATATAATTGACTCATAGACATACTGCCTCTGGCAATATGTTATAGAAATGGCATCATGAGATCTACGGAAACAGCTCACAGATTTTAGTAACTGACACTGAAGATTTTGTAAGTTTATCCCTATATATTTCAAATGTTAATTGGGATTATAAATCTTTCCACATTTGGGTAAGGTTGGGCTTCATCTCCCTGACAGCAACTTAGTACTATATTTTAATCTTACACAATTAAAATTACTAATATCAGCATGAGTTGGAATAGTAAAATTGCATGTTAATTGTAAATTCATTAAAACTGACACTTGCTCTGACACGAAACTGCATGAACGCTGTGGTGGTAAAATGCTAGCAGTGCTTTTTTGACGCTGCATATATAATTAGAAAAAAATTGCTACCTCCTGTCAGGGTTTTCTGTCTAACTGTGGGGTACATTTTCCATCTCTTCTGTTAATATTACATTTCTGAAGGTGTTTTATTGGTCCAACCAAAATCAAGTAGTATTCTGAAATTAAGGGGAAATAAATTAGTTAGTGTGCTTATGGTTGCAAGTATAGCACAGAAAATATAATAGGAAATACTGTAATTTGAAGGCACAGATTTGGGATAAATTCAGATAACTTATTCAGTGGCAATGTTTAGATAGCTAACATTTTTAAGTTTTACTCCTTGAGGAGTACGATACCTATCAAGACGTGTTTCTGACAAGCATTTCCCTTAGATATGAATAGACAATGCATTATAAGAGATTTATGGAGAAAAAAAAAAGGACGGGAAAGAAGAATCACAGAATAATATAATCCAACACTCAGTAGAAGGCATAACTTTTTAAATAAAGCTGGGTTGCAATGCATGTTGAGGAGAGTTGTACAATTTTAGAATCTTAAGAGACCATATGTGGGGGCAGGCAGTGGGAGGAATACAAAATTTGTGGGTTTAAAAAATAACAACAGAAAACCTGTGGCGAAGTTCTAAAAAAAGATTATGTTAATTTGTGATTCATTGCCAAATGCAACTAGAGATTTATAGCACCAATTAAATAGAGCACTCTAATTAAAATGTGGTTTTGTTTCAGTCCATGGATATTGTGGGAAATCAGCAACAATGCGTTTCTCTAAACTACCTTATAATTTTAACACTTGGAGAGTGAGAAAGTGTTGAAAAAAGGAGAAAAGTTTTGCAGTGAAGTCAAAAAAACAGACATAAGGAGGTCAGAGCTGTCTCTCCCATGCCTGCAGTTTTGACCTATGATAACTCATTGAAATTGTATTTATTTGGTTGTTACCAATATTTTTAAGAACCAAGCATTCATTATTCATGCATCATATCCAAGAACCATACTTGTGAGAACACTCCTGTTGCCCAACTTTTATCTCAAATATGGTTTATGAGGGGTAGTGTTCCATGGAAGCTCCACATTGCAAGAGAGACATGCCTAGAGAAGCACCTTGAAGGGGAGAACGAGGAGCCCTAGACATATAACATCTGCAAATCAAGAGAAGAAAATATTATCAGAATTTCAAACTGCCTAGTGTTTACAGATTTGTATGGTCCTAAATGTCTCATTTGGACTTTAGCACTCAATTAAAAAAAAAAAAAAAGAAAGAAAGAAAAAGGCAGATAAAACAAACCCAAACCCAAACCAATCTATGAACTATGATAGTGCCCCCTCCTTAGTCAAGAAGGTCCTCTGATGCCCACAACATATTTTTAAAAACTTTGGTGCATGTAACACACCTTGGCAGTATTAAATATTCTCTATTTACTTACAATGCTTATTTATCAACCAGCATAATCAACAAATTTCTTAACTCTCCGCAATTGTATTGAGGTGCTTAAATTTTGTAAAAAGTTTTACTTCATTTTACCTGAAGTTAATTTGGACAAATGCTAAGCTGTTTCATTCCTTTGGCTTTGCAATTTTTAAAGCTGGAGTAATGAATCGTGTTGCAACAATCGCCATCTCAAACTACCGCTTCAGGATTTTCAGAAAGAATCACTAATCTGAAAAACATTAATACTGCACCCAGAATGATCTTAATTTTTTAGAATGGGTCAGTTCAGCAAATGATAATGTCATGATCTATATGAAAAGTCATATGATCTTTAGTTTTCTGGTACACAACAGGATCATGGGTGAGTGACTGAATTTCAGTAGGCTTTGTAAGTATGAAATACTATGACATACAAGTAATACAAAATTATAAGTACAAGAAAAAAGAGCTTCCCTGAGAAGGCTGTATTATTTCTGTTGACATTTAGGAACCTTGCATATTGGAAAAATGCAAAAAAAATCCAGAATTTCCTTGACTACTTAGAACATTTCTTAAACTATATAAGTAATTAAAACATAACTGTATAAATTATATTCCATACATTACATGGAAATAATAAAGTAAATTCAATAACAGTGAAAAGCAAGTCCATCTTAAATGTAGGAAAAAAATAAACACCATGTTTTCTATAAACTAATAGTATCGCAGAAATTGAAAAGCATAAATAGCATTGAAAGCTCTTTTTATCAATACTGAAATATTTTTATTACAATACAGGCAATAATTAATAGATTATATTTAATTTCTCTGTGATTTTGTCTGGGGGTTTTTTTTGTTTCTTTGCTTTCTTTTTTTTTTTTTTTTTTTTCATGCTTCAAAAAGGACAAGGTTTATTTAGGTTATTTCGGTATAAGATAAAGGTTCTGAAACACCTGTTCATAAAACTCAAAAGAACAATCAGGCATACAGCCAGAGCTGCTCAGGTGAGAGAGACAAAAATATGAAAGATGAGCAGGGTAGTAATTAATACTAATTTTACTTCTAAGCTTTTATTACTCTCTCTACCCAGGTCCCTGTTGGAAGATCCACAAAGCTTGTCATCAAAAATAGGCAACTGAAGATACAACTGAGAATATTAACTGAGAGCATGAACATTTCACAGATAATGGCATTGCTGGGGCCTAGATAGGGGCAGCAGTGGTCCTGACATAATCAGGTTTTCATCCCTCACCTTCACCAGAAAAATGTATGTTCCTCCGAGTCTGTGAGCCCAGGAGGTGTCTACCCACGCTTTATAATGCAACAAACAAACAAAACCAAGAAACAAGGCACAATGTTAGGCATCAGATTGGAGTCCCAGTACCCCGAGGACAGAATTACAAAGTTTTGCAGCCTAAAAGGAATGGAGAGCATTGTAAGTGATGAATGAGTGTGAGGTAGGAATATCTCAGCAGAGGCAGGCAAAGAAGTGGGCAGGTCCCCAAGAAAAAAGGACACCTTCCTCATACAGGACAGAAAATTGTGGCTCCTCCTGTAAAGAAGAGTTTTCATTTTTGTCATTAAGAGTAGAACTGTTATTTTTTCATTAAAATAAAAGTAGGGGAGCAGAATGTCTGTTCCACTCATTTCGGCTGGCAGGAATACCACAAGCCTGCGGAGAATTATGGCGTGTTCAAAAAATATGGAGCAGCTGAGTAGAGATATTTCCTATGGACTGTATATACTCCAGGATTTCAGACATCATCTTAAGCAAAATGAAAGTGATCTACCAGTTCTGAGGCAAGTGGAAAATTTCATGGGTGTCAACAGGTCACTGAAGTATGAACACATTTTTAAGGAAAGCTGTGCGCATGACAAACTCTTGCTCATTTTGCGTGCTCTTAAAGTGTGTTCAGATTTACTCCCTTACTATTGCTGAGACTTTACTATTCATATCAATGAGATTTTTCTATTCATGTGCTTTTAGGCAGCACAGCAACATTTCAGCTGCTCTGGGCTCTGATACCTAAGGGTATAAACAGAAAGTCATTGATTTATGAATATATGGTTTTGTGACAAAAACAAACGCCCCTTTTTACTCCTAGCACTCTTGCAGAGCAACGATACCTGAGAGAAAATGGTATGAATAGCACTGGGTTTGTGTATCACCAGCAGAGTACATTGTCAGAGGCTAGTATAATGTACACATGCACAGTTATGCAGATTTTCAGCAGGATAAATCTCTAAGAATAAAATGCTCAGCAACAGTGAGAAAGCACCCTAGTCATCTGTTTCAATGCAGCCGTGATAGCATAAACTGAAGGAGATTGCCACATTCTAGTGAGATTGCAATTTGGACAGCTGAGCTTTCATTGCCAGAGGGATGTTTGGGAAAGAAATGAGCTTATCTTTACTTTAAAGTGTAAATTGACAGATAGGAATAGAGAGTTCTCCCCTCTCCCAGGCCAATTTGAGATCAAGATTTTTAAACCATTCTATGCAGAAGAACGGAATGCTGACAAACAGGAATTCTTTACTGGTGGGTAATCTGACTGAAGATACCTGAGTGGAGCTTTATAAGCAACCAGATGCTACTTACTTGAAAGACCTTTTTTACCTGGTAGAGACATTAAACAAGCAGCCTTAGGCTCTTGAGTTAACTTCTAACTCACTAAATAAACTGCAGATTCTCAAAAGTTCTCAAGCTCTTCTAAGGTCAGACCACCTTTGGAAGTTTAAAACCGACAAAGATGTAAAGTATCATCTTACTGACCTGCTATTTCTCAGTAAAGGGGCAGTGTACAAGATAGGCCTCCTGTTAAATATAAGAAAACATCCAAATCCTATGATTTAGTGTTTAAACACTAAAAGTTAACAAGAAAGTATATTTTTTTTTTTTGGCATTTAATAAACCATTCATGTTAATGCCAATATTTTATTAAAATAAGAACCAAATCAGTTTTTGTAGTTCTGGGTTGCAAGTGTGTCTTTACATTTATTAGAGACATAATTCCTAGTGATCAAGATTTTTTGGTTACTCTGGAACAAAATATTTCTGTAGAATTTTGGAGCAGTAACACTTTGTATGAAATCAAAGGTCCTACAGTAATTTTCTCAGTGACCAAAGTGAGACACTTCCTGTATTCTCCTTTTCTGCACTGGAGCTCTGGCATGAGTTTCTTGTTTAGCCAAGCTTATCTGCTGATACAACTGTCTGTTTTCCTGAGACGAGCCACTCTTGCATCAGACTAGCCAGCTTTCCTGACCTCCTTTGCCTTTCAGAACTGCCTTCCCTGCTATCTTCCATGCCAGTCCCCAGAATAAATTGAAATTTACTCTCTAAGTAGATTTGTCACTAAAGCACTCCACTCATGATCTGGAACCTTAGAAGAAATCCAAGAAAATCATACAAGAAAATCACTGACTGTCATATATCCATCAGGTTCCTCAGATTTAGTAAAGCTGACCATAAGCAGATCCAGCCGCGTGCCACCTTGGTTGCACCATCTAGTACCTGTGTCATACTCCAGAAATCTTTTTGATGGCTTGTGTTTGTAGTAGATGATTACACTGGTAATCTCCTAACAAGCACACTTAACAATCAGGTCAATGAGCATACAAAAGGGGAGACAAAACTAAGCACTCATTTGATTTTTCATTATTTGTGATTTGTGGATGTATTAAAACACAACTAATCAACCAATCAAACAAAAGAAAACCAACTCAACAAAATAAAATAATAACTCCTTGCTATATTATGATAAAAAAGACTAATGGTTAAATCTAACTTGTGTTATTTAATGCATCTTGTACACAAAGCACCAAGCAGCTAATTATGATGTGTTTTAGGAACCAACTGGACTACTTTTAAACCAAATACTAGTATTTCTGGAGTTTAAGTGCTTCATAGAATCAAAGCTAGGTCTTCAGACTCAGTTCTGAAATTAAGGTCACTGAATACTAGCCAGTGCTGCCATGCTATTGTCCTTGTGTCCACCCTTATGCTCTCCACTGTAAGAACAGAGATAATGAGACTGAAACAAAAGCTGAGAGCAAAGAGAGATGTTCGTAACAAAGGTTAGATAGTTTTCAAGAAGCAGTTTCAAACATAAATAAGAGGATTGAAGTTGCGTGTAACAGGATTTTTCAAATTGATTTGAGAGCCAAAAAGTTGGAAAATATATTATCAGCCTAAGCTGCCATGGGCCTATATTGATATATGAAGCTAAATCTTTTCTATGCCAAATGAAAAGAAAGGTGAACACGATGGAGGTGAATAATGTTACTGGCATTCCAGAAGGCCTGGAATCCAATGATAGTGAACTTCTAGAAGTGAATATGAAATCAACTCTTGTCAAATGTTTTGTTTTGTATGTTTCATATGGTTTGGTAGGTGGCTGACTCACCCAACGGTACCAGTGAGAAGTCACTGAAAGAATATACACTTGCTCTCATTGCTTCCCTCTACAAGAATTCAGGATTAAGTTAAGTAGTTAATCGACAGCTGAGAGATATCAGCAAGTGAAATATGGGACACCCTGAGAGAACAGAACACAGAAATTCCAAATATGAAGACTTGATTCCTGAATTAGGCTGGCATAGTTCTGTAAAAATACAGGAAGTGCATTTACATTGATATATAATTGATTTTATTATATTGATTTATTGCATTTATTTGATTTATGAGGTTTGTATTATCTATAAAACAACTACCTGCAAGATAAAGCAATGGTAATTATTTTGCTTCCTTTCACCATTATTCTGAGGGACTCACAGTTTCTCTGTGAGCTGTAGCTGAAATTCACCTTCTCTGAAAGGTAAATCTACTGCTTTTCTATACACTACTGCAAAGTGCAAAGCACTTCTGTTTTGTAATGATCATAATTTCTTTACTTCGAGTTGCTGTGATAAATTATTTTGTTTCCATACTCAGCAACTGAATGTGGACAACATCAGAGGTTATATTTTTCTTTTCAATTTAGTTGAGCTGGAAGGCACAGATGCCATGGGCCTAGTAGTCCCAGTGCCAGCCTGAGAAGGGCAAAGAGTCTTGTCCTGGCCATACTGGATAGGGATAAGTTCTCTGGGCCTGTGCCAAGTGTTCTCTTACTTACCTGAGTCAGTAAGAGCCTGAGCTGAAGTTTTTAATGGTGATTCTGAGTTCATTAGGTTGTTTCTCATCTGGTCTAGCACTAATGAAGCTACTGCAGAGGAAAACATAATAGGAACTTAAAACCAACATATGTCTTTATTATACCTTAAATTTTAAGACTTAGAAGGAATGGCTTAAAAACTGCTGGTTTAGTTGCAGCCTACTAGTCTCACTGCGTGTGAATTTTGGTGAGTAACAATGTGGAGACTATTACCAACTCTCATATGTAGATCAATATTGGCTCATCAGGCTCTTTTTGGAGCAATTTATTAAAACATGCTTAAATGTTGTAATCTGGCAGAACATTGAAAGCATTGTATATTTCTACAATGTATGGTTTTAATCACATTTCCTAGGTTAAGGGTTGTTTGCATCCTTCACTGTCTCCTCACAGTCATTGTGTTGGATACTGTATAAACATCTGTAGGAGGTACTCTAAATAAGTAAGATAGTCCAAGATGATGCGTACGGAGAAGGTTTTTCTAGTGCCAAATGCAAGTAGAACTTCAGTGAATACAAGGGGAGAAATGCTTAATTTTCTCATTAATCCATTCCTGTTCTTTTCAGATTCAGTTTGCTTTTTATACTCAGAATACATAGAAGAATCAAATTTATCTATGACTCATCTGGAATCTGACAAACTATACTGGAATTTCTGGATAGTTTGCCATTCTAAATCCAACAGTGTGAAGGCAAAAGCAAAGTACTACATCTTGGTTTACCAAAGTTGCTTGAAATTGTAAGTAATCTTAATAACAATAGATTTATTTATTGTCTTGTGATATATCAGACAGAAAATAAACTCTCTCATCTTCTGTGGGTGCTCTCAGATCATACGGAAAATAATTAATGTATCCTGCAATTATATGTAAAAGAATAAGATCTGTGAATGCTAACATGGCCTATGCACCAATTTCCCCATGGTGCGACCAGGGCTGCACACTGAAAGCAGGATGAGATCTCCATTTACAGTAGTTTAAATGCAGCTTTTCTATTTTTGCACTTAGAATTTATGAAATTATAGTTTTAGAAAAGTTTCACTCTTAAGTAGTCAAGAAAAATACTGCAATGAGTGGGTGAGTTATTTCCTGATTGTAAGTTTTACCTCTTGGAAGAGTATCGGTGTTTGGGATTAGACTTCCAGAGAGAATTTTTGATAGGAAATCTTAGTGTGCAACTTTGTTCACAAAAAGTAGGCATTTTTATCTTCTGAAAAACTTAATGGATTTTAACTTCAAAATGTTTTCAAAATACCTCTTTTCTTTGGCACATCATTACAGTATTTTTCCTATAGAACTTCGAAGCCACTCCATTGAGTATGCAAAGTCTGCATCACACCTTAAAATATTGCTTTCTCAGGCAATATTTTCCCAACAGCAGTGTCACTTTAGATTTAATTTTGTTCATCCATAGGCTTTAATGTTGCTTCACTGTCATTATGCTTGCCAACACCAGTACTGGCACTATATAGCTGTGTGAAACTGTATCACTTACCTAATGTCACAGCAAATTGCTGAAAATACTGATCATTCAGACCCAGGCTGTGCACTTCCTCTCATCTATCCTCTCCACGATAAAGTTTCACTTTGACCCGAATTTCTCTTCTAGTATTAGATCTAGTATTGCAAATCATAGACTTCCAGACTGCTGAATCATGAAAACAGGTTTGTAGGAAGATGATTTCCATAAACAAGAAACGGCTGCTACATTAATCTGTGGACATATTCACTGTTTCCTCTCCCTACCCCCCTCTTTTTCTTTCCTCACCTTTCTTTTTCTTTCTTCATCTGATCTTTTCCTGTCTTTTGCATCTTACCGTTCTTGGTCATGCTCAAAAATCTGCATTATTTGTGTCAAATTTTTGTAGTAACTTTATTGGTGATCTAGATTTAGAATAAATGTGACATTATTCCTACTCACAGTTAGTCTTCTACAGATCCATGATACAATTCATAGAGGATTTTGTAGAGTTTGTATGCCCAAGCTTATGGAAATGCCCTGAGTTTCTTTTGGTCTTTAAATTAGGTTAGGAAAGTATAGACATTGCTGCTGATCAACCCCTGCTCAGCACCTCAGCACACTTCTCCATACCTGAAGGGGTGACTAGGAGAACATTTAAACTTCTGTGTTCTTTTTTTGTACTACATATATTTTTCTATGAATAGTTAGATGATATTCTACAGAATTAAATGGAGAAGTTGCAGGTAATATTAAGAGTTATGAATCCGGAGTTTCAGTGGAAACTGAGAAATCTAATTTCAAGTACTAAGCAGAGCTTGTACCTGAAGTATACTACACTTTAAGAATAGCATCCAATCTGCAGACATGCACATATTTCTGCAATGAAAGTTGTAACAGAGGCTAGAGCATAATAAATAGTTTTGCCTCTAAATATAGTTGCAAAAGGTAATAGAAAACACAAAGTAAGGATAAATCTTGATTTAAATAGGCTTTTGAAACCTAATTGGACCTTAGTAAAAAAGCCTTGAAAATAAATTAGCTATACACCGAAATTTGAATTATGCAGAATAAGCATTCCTATTTTCCAGACACTATGAAATGCTTTTGACAAACACCCCTTTGATTCTCTAAAACATTTATTTTCCTTGAAGATTTTATTCTTCATTTAATTTGTATTTAAAAAGTATTTTAAAAAAACATATACAGAACATTGTAAGTTGCATTGGTTTGCTCTATTGATACCAATGGTAAAAAGCTTTTGGTTTTAATTCATTTAAACCCCAAAATGAAAAGGTAAAAGTAATCAGGTGGGTAAGACAAAAACAAGGAAGAGATTTTATGGTTCATCAAGACATGATTTGATGCATTAAAAACCAGCATCATGTATTACATTAGTCCAAGAATTAAAAAATTACATGCTTATCAGACACACATTCCACAGTGGACATAACCAAAGACTTTTCTGCCTTTAAGCCATTAACGTAATAGAGATGAAGGTCATTATTAAAAGAACACAAAGAGAGCTACATTGTTTTTTTATCAAAAGGTACACCATTATCTGCCTCAAGGACTTCTGCCATCACTCAACTTTTTTTTCCTAAAAGTATCTCCTTATTCTTTTATATTAGCTGGTTTACTTTATTTTTAACAGTTCATTTCTTTTTAGTCAAGGATTTAAAACATGCTTAAGACATATCTTGTAGAAATTAGTGAAAAAAATAAGCTTCAAGGTAGGAACAACATTGTTTTTTTGTCTCATTTCAGAAATCTGAAGTTATCTTCAACCTGTACTTCAAGTGCACAAGAAATGCAATCAAAATATCAGTGGGTGGACGAAACACTTGTCAAGCTCTTACTAGGTTCTCTTCTTAAGAACAGAGATGAGGTTACTCATTTGGAGACCAATCCTTTCCTCACTAAATTAATGGCAAAATCATATTTTACCTGCTGTAGTGCAGAGCACAAACTGACAACATAATGGACTACAGTCTGACAAAACTTCAAGGCATGTCTCAATGTAAGCTGAAATCCCTGGAATTTCCCAAGGCCTACATGAACATTGGTACTGATATACTGGTCAGACACATGGTCCAGTTGGACATGCTTTCAAATCTAACACCAGCTGTTTCATGAAAGGAATAATAATAACATAAACATATATTGATGTCAGATACACAGTCCTTCATATTTATTCTTGATCTCTGGCAGTTAGAAATCTACTTTGACCCAAAGACGCGAAGCTGGCTTTCCCTTTTTTTGTCTCCTTGGCTAGAATTAAGCAGGTGCCTAGCCACAGCTAAGAATGTTCAGTAGAATCATAGTGAAGAGTTTTGTTCCTTAGCTAAAACTTGTTGCTCTCCTGAAAGAAGAAGAGATAGCAGTTCTAAGTTCAGAGGTGCCTAAACAAGAATTGTAGGAGGAGGGACACAATACCTTTAGTCTGTCAAATATGAACACTCTAACCCAGGCTTTACAGTTTGAATGTTCACGATTTTCACCTCACGTTATGAAAACCAGATGCAATTCTTAAGTGCAGGGTGAGACTGTTAACACATGAAAGGTCAGGAATAACAAAGAAATATAATGGCATTCAGTCATACAAGAAAAAAATACTTTCTCAATAATAGGGATTCAAAGACTCATTTAGTGCCTTGATCAAAAGAAAAAAGACAATTAAAGCCATGTTGTAAGACATCTTAGTTTGAAATATTTTTCTTTTTAAACTTTTTTTTAACAAAAAATACTGCCAGATACAAGTGGTGCTACCAAAATATTTTAAAGTACATACACTTGGAGATATGGTTGCTGTTGGCCTATGAATTAACATAGCTAATATATAAATATGAATGTCCTATAATAAAATCACATTTTTCTCATTAATACATTCTGTCATGCTCCCTGAGCTACACTCCTTTCCCACGAGAAATTCCCATTACGACACATGAGATGCTTGGCTCTTGGGGTGTGTGCCTAGTCCATCATATGCAGAGGAACACCAATTGAAATTATTATTTCAGCAAATGCATTCTTAGGTATTTTGTGATCCAAAGGTAGGAAACACCTCCAAAAAGGTAAATTTCTCTCATTTTGTAAGGAAGCTAATTTGTGTTTCTGTGTGCAATTTTTAATTTCTCTCATCTTCTGCAGATTTCTAGCACGCGTAGCATACAGACAGGTGAGAAGAAAAACATGTAACTTTTCCCTGTCACCTTTTTAACTGTCTGCTTTAGGATATGATTATTGGGAAAGTATATTAATACTAGATGTGTGCAATTTTTCAAGTCAGTATTTTTCTTCTTCTTTATAAGAAAGTGTTTAGCTCTGACCAGTGTGAATAAGGAAGGTACAGCTATGGGGAGATTTTGCTGATGAAGCTGCATCACACAAATTAATGATGTGAAGATATCAGGGCTTCAGAGCTGCTCACAGGCACCTGGTCTTTGCAGGAATGGTCCTTTTTGCCTTCCAGGTGGTTATAGATTGCTGACTCATCTTCTCACTTTCTTGCAGGAGACGTTAGACTCCAGGAAAAAACACTCCAGAGGAATTTCACAAAGTGTTTCTTCCTGTGTTCTTTCACAAGTATTTTCTATTTGTCTTCTCTCATAAATTTTATTTTGGAATGAGACAATTCAATCTATTTTTGTTCACTGTAGTTATAAACACTCTACATACCAAAATGTCTATTGCTTTTCTTTGGAGATACTAGTCCACGAAAAACAGAAGTCTGAAGATTGAAGTGGGTTGAAAAAAAGAACCATGTGTGTCCACTGAGACCTTAAGGTGGAAGTACAATAAGATGGTATTTTACATTTTAAAACTGTCTGGTTTTCAGTTTTCCCAGGCTTTGCACAAGCTTCATTTCATATACATATCTATAAATGCCCAACCTCAGCCATATTTTCATAGTAGCTGGCAAAAAAGAAATCGATTATGCCCCACAAGAAGTAGTGCTGGTGATACAAAAGACAGAATATTTACTACTACAACTAATTTCTAAAAAAAAAAAAAAAAAAAAAAAAAATCAGATACGCAAATCACCTTTCCTACTGCATATAGGCAGAGTACTGGCTGCATAACAGGCTTAGTTACATCAGTTGACAGATATTATGAGATGTGGCAGACTATCTTCAGAGATTTTTCTTAAATTCTGATACATTTTTATTTCTAAATTAATGTTCGGAAGATTTTATTTTTATTTCTTGTTTACCTCCATGAGATTTTGCATCCCCATGGATTTTCTCACAATTGCTCTCATGTGACCAACTTTTAAACACTATCTAATGCTGAATTCAGGCCAGCCTTCACAAACTTTAAAAACACCGTGTAATGCCCAGGATGCAGAATGGGTGCTTCATTTGGGTTGTACACAAATTATGGCAAAGGGATCTGATAACATATTGCACTGCACAAAACTCTGGTACTCATGAAAGGCAACATATATCAATGCTCTTGTGAAGAAATTTGCAATAAAATGTAGGAGCAAGACACAGCAGGCTGGGAAAGTCTAAGTCAAAGAAAAAAATAAAAGGGCAAGTCTGAAGATCAAAAGGAATATAAGAATGAAAGATACGTAACTCCAACCTGATTAGCAGCATTAAAATCTCAGAACACTTAATTTTCGACTGCATTTAGCAGTTTTAATGTATATATAAAATCAGTTTTACAAACATTAATGATGTCATATTTAGTAGTATATTAAAGTAATACTCACAAATGATCTGCCAAAGAGGAAGACACCACTGGGAGGAATACACCACTGTCCTAATAAAGGTGCACCCTACAATAGCACAATTTACAGCCTCCTTTAAAATAAAAAAAGTAAACAGATACATAAAGAATTAAAAGGGGGGAATATTTTTGCCTTTTTTTTTTTTCTTTTTTTTTTTTTTTTTTTTCACCCAAAATCTGAATCTTCATATTTCGAACTAGGTCAGATTGAGTTGTGGCTTGAACCTTAAAGAATGCTCAGTGGCAGGTGTACCAACAGCTCTCTACTGCCTGCACTATTCTAAGGGTAGTAGGGCTTTGGGTTTGTGTCGGGAAACCTCGGAACTGGAATAATCCCTGCAAGCGGCGATACTCCCTCTGTCACTTTTAGGATGCGAGGCTCCTGTCGAGCCCATTTTCGGGGGGGAGGCTGAGCGCTTGCCCTGACCCGCTGCTGCACCGGGGTGACCAGGGGAGAGCTCGGCCCGCGGCTCCCGCGAACCCCGCGCCCTGCCACGCCCTGCCGGCCGCGGGCTGGGGTGATGCTGGTAGGACGGAGCGCCCCTCTACTGCGAGAGGCGCAAGGGGGTATCCCTGGCCACACTCCTTCCGCAGCCAGCGAAGATGTTCCACCTCTCAGCCTTCGCCAGGAGCCCCTCCGGCAGCCCTGAGCTTTCGGAGAGCCTTAAATCCGCGAGATGCCTCTCTGGTTTAACCTGGTGCTTAAGAGCTGACATGAGGAGGTGAATCAGCGGAGGGGATCGGCAAGCTAGGACAGCATAGCTACGGGTTGAGAAAAGCTTATTATGGAGAGAAATCACCTTGACCGCAATATCACAACATCCCGGGGGAAAAAAAAAAAAAAAAAAAAAAATAAAGGGGGTGAAAAAGAAAAAAAAGCAACTCTTAAACCCCAGAAATCAATAGGAGGTTGCCGGCATACTGCACAAAGTTTTATTTTAATGCAGATGAAGTGTACATTAAAGAAAAAAAACATAAAAACCCACCAAAAAACAAATCCTGAAACACACAAAAAAAGAACAAAAAAATCCTTTTTTAGTATTTCATAAACGGTTTAAAGTCTGTGAAGAACGTTTGCGCATCGTTGTGGGGAGGCAAATGATTGCAAATGTACCTCTTGGAAGACAGTATTGACCATCGTTAGAGATAGCTGCGTAAATTAAATCTCGATGGGATCTATTTCTGGAAAAATCTTAATTAAAAATAGCGGACACACAAAACTGCATTCTAAACAAAAAGGCGATCCCCCCCCCCCTCCCCCCCTCCGGCGCTAT
>JANRGW010151906.1:0-94928 GCA_024733675.1 Psilopsiagon aymara
CCAGCTCCTTCAGGACCCACGGATGGATTTCATCAGATTCCATGGACTTGTGTACCTTCAGGTTCTTAAG
The DNA here is from genome assembly GCA_024733675.1 of Psilopsiagon aymara. Taxonomy (NCBI): domain Eukaryota; kingdom Metazoa; phylum Chordata; class Aves; order Psittaciformes; family Psittacidae; genus Psilopsiagon; species Psilopsiagon aymara. Next base: position 71 of record JANRGW010151906.1, read on the forward strand.
ATGGTCTTGAACCTGATCTTCTCCTACATCTCATCTCATCTAAACTTTTTGTCAGTTTAAGCAATATATTTAAATCACTGTTTCTGGAAGTGTTAAAAAATCATGTAGATGAGGCTCTTAGTGCTGTGGTTTAGTGGTGGTCTTGGCAGTCTTGGGGTAATGGTTGGACTTGATGATCTTAAAAGTCTTTTCCAACCTAGTTGATTCTATGAATATGAAGTATGAAATTCTAATGCAAAAGGCATGTTTAATGCTCATGCGTGGGAACGACAAATACCTGCTGTGATATTTAGGACTGGTGCTGTAAGGCTTAGCTGTTCTGTTTATCTCCCAGCACTGAAGGCTGTAAGTGAGACTGTATTAGCACTATCTTAATTTCTTTATATACCTGAGTGATCCTGTGGACTTCAAATTGACCAAATCAAATTTGACTTCTGCACGGTCATGTATCTTTGTATGGCCAATGAGATGGGAAAGGGAGCATAGCATTGTTGAAGTTAAAGTTTTAGATGAATAAAAGGCATGCAAGAATTCAATATTTAGCTATCTTTCTTCTGTAGATATTGCCTCTGGTCCCAAACTGACTTGCTTCAGCTAGCAGAGTACTCTGTGTGGGTGTGAGGATACAAACATTAGATGGACGCTTTCTCCTCCACCCCCCTGCTGCATCTGTTTCACAAGACCATCTTTGCTGCTCCTGTAGGGATTGCATTAATGTACGGCACTGTAATAGTTGATCAGTGAAAGCATAAGGTACATCAACCATTAACCACATTTTAGTTAGACTGCTAGAAAAAAGACAACCTTTTAACCATGACACCAAGTCCTACACCTGGGTTGGAGCAAACTCAGGCACAGCTACAGGTTGGGTAGAGAAGAGCTTCAGACCAGCCCCGTAGAGAAGGACTTGGAGGTGTTGGCCAATGAGAAACAACATGAGCAGGCAGTGTGAGCTCACAGCCTGGAAAGCCAGCTGTATCCTGAGGTGCATCAAAAGGAGAATGACCAGCAGGTTGAAGGAGGTGATCCTGTCCCTCTACTCTGCTCCTGTGAGACCTTACTTGGAATATTGTGTGCAGTTCTGGTGTCCTCAACATAAAAAGGACATGCAACTGTTGGAACAAGTCCAGAGGAGGGTCACAAGGATGATCATGGGACTGGAGCACCTCCCATATGAAGATAGGCTGAGAAAGTTGCGGTTGTTCAGCCTGGAGAAGAGAAGGCTGCATGGAGACCTCATAGCAGCCTTCCAATATCTGAAGGGGGCCTCTAGGGATGCTGGGGAGGGACTCTTCATTAGGGACTGTAGTGATAAAACAAGGAGTAACGGGTTCAAACTTAAACAGGGGAAGTTTAGATTGGATATAATTAAGAAGGTCTTTATTGTAAGCACGGTGAAACACTGGAATGGGATCCCCAGGGAAGCTGTGAATGCTCCATCCCTGGGGGTGTTCACAGCCAGGTTGGACAGAGCCTTGAGTGACATAGTTTAGTGTGAGGTGTCCCTGCCCATTGCAGGGGGGCTGGAGCTAGATGATCTTAAGGACCTTTCCAGCCCTAACTGTTCTATGATTTTACTCCCTGTTATTAGAAACATTGGTCGATGGTAGTGTTTCTCCTATAGATGCTAATGGTGGAGCTGAAGTGCTGATGTAACTGCAGACATCCTGGGAGTGATGTAGTAATGAAGGAAAAGCAGCATGGTGGAAACCTGTGAGATTAATTTTCCAAATTGCCTGAGGCAGCAGTCACTGAATTTCCAAGACTGGCGCTCGTGGCTGCATTCCTCCAGTTTCCAGAGTACCTGTAACTCCTGTTCTGGAATTCTTCTCTCTCTCCTCCCCTCTAACTTTCTGCAAATGCTTAGCATATGTTGAATAGAAAAAGAGCATTATCCCTTTTGAACATTTTTCTCTGACACCTTGAACTAAGCACATAGCATAGGATTTTTTCAGTATTTAAATAAATGACATGAGGTTTTGTTTTTATTTCAATTGAGGAGAATGAAAGTGAGGAAGTGTAAATGATTATATCACCATGGCAGATGTATTTTAAGTCAACGTGTTCATTATTTAAAGTGAAATTTATTTTAATTTACTTTTAAAATTTATTTCAATCTTCTTCCTCTCAAATTTTCAGGTAGTGTTTTTCACTACTGAAATTATTATTCAGAGTTACTCTCCGAAAGCATTTTTTGTTAGAGAGTATTTGTGAGCTACTAACTCTTGGCAGTGCCTCCTCCTGGCCTTTAAATATAACTACAGGCTTAAGCAAAGACTTCCATTTGTCACACTCCAGTGTGGCCAATGTAGGGGTACTGGATGTTGTAAAGAGTTAGTAAGAATAGCTGGTTTCTAGATAGGACCTCAAATTCTTAGCAGTTTCTAAACTGAGGATTAAAAAGTTAAGAGTTTTCCACAGGTTTCCATTAGTTTCTTATTTAGCCTACTGTGTATTATACATTATTAAAGAGTACTGCTCTGACATGCCCCCCAAAGAAGCAAATTAACATTTCTTGTGAACTCTGTTCTTTTGTGGAGAAGTAATAATGACTCAAACAGCTCCAGAAGTTTCTCAGATGAATCAGAATTCATTACTCGCAAAACGAATGTCCATTACAGTCACTGATACTGTGCATAAATTGTCATTTATAGAAAAGAAAGGGCCTTTTTTAGTGTTATGGATAACAAATCTGTGACTTGCACAGAGAATATGAACAAATGCAACATATGAGTGACATAATCTGTGAGACTTTTGCTTCACCTTGCTCATCAGTTACTGTTCTCTTTATGCACTTTTACTTTTGACTCAAAGTAAATTTTAGTTGTGATTTGTTTCTCTCAGAAGAGAGAAAGCCTGTTGTGGCCAGTGAATAGATGAGCCCTGCCTTATGCTTTGGATCTGGCTCAAAGCTTTTTCAGTTACCACTTTTAGGGAAGCATCCATACACCGACGTGGACCAAAGTAAAATTACAACTGCTCCTGGTGTGTTTTTGTTTTGTGGGTTTGGTTGTTTTTTTTTTTTGTTTTTTTTTTTTTTTTTTTTTTTTTGGGGGGGGGCATGTAGGTGGTAGGTTTTTTATTGGGTTTGGTTTTGTTTATTTTGAGGTTTTCGGTTTGTTTTACTAATTCAAATTATTCCTCCTTAAGGCTGACTTGGTTTGTCTTTTCTTAAAAATTTTGCTTCTTCCTCTTGAACTTAATACTTAAATTTTTTAGGTATACAAGTGTGTTTGCTAACTAGTCCCTTGGCTCAAAGAAGACATGCAATCAGGAGAATTATGCAAGTCAGATGTGATGAACTTAATCTAACTACTGTAACTAAGGAGATGCCTTAAGAAAGGATTCTTTCTGAGGAAAAAGGGTTGCTCAACATCCATTTAAACTTCTAAAAGGACTCCTAGGTCTTATCAATGACTTTCATGAATTTAGGATATAACCACTATGCTGGAGTAACTCTGATTTCTGCATTATGTCTCTAGTGTGACTAGAAAAAACAAAGTCAGAAGAAAGTGTATTAGACATAAAGTGGGGATTTAGATTAGTCTATAGGAACATACTTAACCTTTCTGTGCAATTCTCTGCCTGTGTAATGGGGATAATGTATTTAACTACAGCACAAGAAGTCTGAGGATTAATCGGTTAATGAATTCCTAGTACCCTGAGCTTGAAAAGTGTGCTCTAAATGTTTTCCCATAGAAATTTCTCCACTACCTGAAAAGAGGGGAAGAAAAAAGCCAATTATTCACTGGCTTAAAGAATTGTGAGAATTCCATCAAGAGCACAGATAATTAAAATCATATTAATAGATTTTTAGGTCTTCGTTTTCCCCTTGAGGCCAGGTGTCCCTGATTTTTATCCTTTTTTTTTTTTTTTTTTTTTTCCCCTTCAAGCAATGTCCCTGACTCAGTTGTCAAAGACCAAGAAGCAAAAGTGCCCACCTAGCTTTGAACTTGATACCTGCAGCAGAGTTACAAGGTTAAATAAATGGGGTGGTTGTTGTGTTGGTCTTTTTTTCTCTCTTTTTCTTTTTTTTTTTTTTTTTTTTTTTAAGCTGAGCATAACAGTCAAAAAGATCATCTTCCCCCCGCCCTTCCCCTCCCCTATTGTATTTTTAGGCTGTATGCACTCCTGCCTGTTTCTCTTCCTTAGTCCCAGCTGAAGATTTCAAGGCAGATGAGAGCTCTTATTTTGTTTCTCCCTTGTATTGCAGATAGGGGGAGGAGGTGGTTATTAGAGAGAAGCGCTCTCTCTCGCTCGCTCTCTCCGTCTCTCCCTCGCTGGCTGATAGCACTTATCTCTCGCGCGCTCTCCTTCTCCTAGGTGATCCATTTCTAGGCAACGTGCTGGCTGCTGTCGGAGCTGCCAGCTCTCTCCGCATCCCACCAGCAAAGCAAGCTCCAAAAGCAACCTGCAGACCATCATCTGTTCCTCTCCTCTGCCTCGCTCCGGTCACTCCTCCTCTTGCTCCTGCCCTGTCCAGCCACTACCTCCCGCGACAGAGACATCACGCTGGGCTTCCTTTGCAGATTGCTTTATTTTATTTTACTATTTTCCCGCTCTCTCGTTGCGGGAAACAATTTTTCTAAGCGAAGGGTGTGTGGGGGGGAAATCTCTGCATTACTATCTGCATTACCTTGAAGTTCACTTTGTTTTTTGGCCTCCGGGGGGGCTTTTCCTGCAGGAATCTGGCTGCTGGAAGCGCGATCGGCTGCTCTCCCGGTTGCCCGCTCCTCCCCCCTCGCTGAGGGCGAGCTCTTTGCTGCGGGCTCCTGGGGCTTCTCTGGGGTTTGTGTGTGTGCTTCTGTGTGCGTGTCTGCGCGCGTGTGTGTGTGTGAGCGGGTGCGTGGCGTGGGTTGGAAGTTGCTGTGTAGCAGCCGGGACCGAAAGGATTCCTGGACCCGGCGGAAGGATGGGGATTGTCTGACCGGCAGCAGCGGCTGCTGCCCGCGGCAGCGCCCGGGCTGGATGGATTTGCTGCCTGCGCTCCCAGCAACTCCAGTGCTGCCCAGGAGCCCCTCCAAGTGAGGCAGGGGTTCGCCGAAGAGCGAGGCGCTTCCAGACCCTAGCTCGCTCCCTGGCCAGCCACGGCTCTGCGTCGGCCACGGGGATTTACACGCTCCTCCGGCGGCACCTAAAACTCTTGGGTTTCCTGCGCCGCGCTGTCTTCCTCGGTGGCACCGCTTGGCGAAGAGATCTGCTGTTACAAAGCCTGGACCTCCCGAGGAAATGGAAGTTTTCTCCCTCATCCTGGTCATGTCCGTCTGTTGGACTCGAACCTGGAAAGCGGCGATTGCAGATTCAATCATTCATATCGGTAAGGGGATGCTGCGACTGCTAGTGCTGCTGGACACTTTTACAGCTTTCCTTTGCAACCTTCCCTCTCTTGGCAGGCTTCCCCTTCCCTCCCCCGCAGCCCCCGCTCTCTTTTATCCCTTGCTTTTTTTTCTGGTTGTTCTTCTTTTATAATTGCTTTCCACCAGGATCTTGGCAGTCCTCTTTTCCCCTATTGCTCTGTGCAAAGGTTTCTTGTCGGCGGGGTATGTGCGTGCTTTAGACCTTGAGGTTTTGCGCAGCTGTTGGTCTGGGGGGAGGGGGACAGAGCTCAAGCACTTCCTCGGTCCCTCCTGCAGCCCCTCAGCTCCAGCCTGCCTTCCTCCTCCGGCTCGCCCTGGGGCGGGGGACACCCCAAACCTCTCTGTATTGCAAAGCCTCCCCCTTGCCTTTCGTAATCCCCCATCCCGCCTTCCTCTGTTGCGACGGAACAGGTGGTTTGGCACCGCGAGCGCTTCCCCTCCCACAGGCGGACAGGGGCGGGGGGCTCCAGCCACCGCGCACCCCACTCCCGAGCCGCTATCCCGCCGGCCAGGTGGCTGCCTCCCGCAGCAGCGGCTCCAGGGAAGGGTAGCGGTCTACCCCTGCGCTGGCTGGTGCAGGGGAGGGGGCAGCTGGGGTAATGCTATGTACAGCTCTGCCCGCGCTACCAGCCGGGCTTCCTCCCGCCTCCTGTCTGTTTTCTCTCGCCATGATCCGGAGCCACCTCCGTCCCGGCAGCCCTCCTCCCCAGCGGGTGCATCCCCGGGAAGCGCTGGGCCCCGCCACCGGGTGGCGGTTTGTTTCCAAGACTGGCGAGAGCGTGTCGCCCTCCTGCGCCGGCCGGGGATTCGCTGGGAGGGGAGGCAGAGGAGGGGAGAGCTTTTCCCCCTCGGCCGCTCGCCCATCTGCAGGCACCGCACGCACGCGGAGCGGGAGCCTGGAATCGCCGGGAGGTGGTGGTGGTGGGGGCTGCCCCGGGGAAGGTGCATTTGGGGGCAAGGTCCCGTCAGCGTTTTGGGGAGGTCCCTGCGGAGGTGCCGGCCCCACTCTGGGGCAACTGCCGCTCCCCCCGGGGCTGGCTTTATAAATATGTCTGCCGCTGCCTGTCGTGGGGATGTGTAGCGGCTTTCTATGGAAGGGAAAGCGGGAAGAACGTTTGGAAAGCCCGGCAGCCAAGAGCTTTTCTGCACGATACCGATATTTGGGTAGCGATGCTCCAGACCCTAGTGTAGCTTTCCCCCCGCCGTGTAGTGCAAGGGTTACCGCTCCCCTTAGGTACTGCAACTTTATAGAGGTCAGTCCTTAGGGCTTGTGTGCGACTGGAGCGTTAGCTGCTGTTCAGGGGAGGCAGTGCCTTATGCCCTCCTTTTAAAGGGGGAATGACTTATTTTAAAAAATTCTTCCCAGTTGTAGACTGTTCAGGCGACTCTAGGTTACGTCTTAAGATTTCTTCTTAAGAGCTTGGATCACACAGCTCAGATACTAGGGTTTTCAGGAAAATTTAAACTGTAGCAGATAAGGAGTTTCTTTGCAATCGCTTGTTTCCCAGTCCCTGGCTCTGGGAGCGGTGCTGGGCTGACTCTATGCCTCTATACCGGCATCAGGGGAGGCGATGGCTTTTCTCTTTTCCTCTTAATGACAATTCTGTTTGCTTCACTTGTGCACCCGTCGTTCGTAAACATCGCTAATGTTTTCTATAATGCTGTTAGTGATTAAATGCATCAACACGGTGAATCCTTACAGAAAGGAAAATAAAATATCAAAGTAGTTGTTTCACCCGCAATTAATTTGTCTTGAGAGACAATTAGTACCGTTGACAACGTGGTTACCTCTTTTTATAGTCTGGTTTATGTTGCCATGAAAATGGCAAACTGATAATTGTTGCATGGAACTTCAAAGCTACTAAAATGAATACATGCAGAATAAATGACCTGATATTGGAACTGTTTTAACCTTAAATGGGTAGACAGCTAAGCATTCTAACATGTACAGCTGCCAGATGAAAATGTGGCCCCTGGTAACACCACTGTGTTTTGTGACCAGGCTGTTCTGACCCCTTCTTGTTTTCTTCCACTTGTACAGAGTAAACTTATGTGTAAAATATTTAGATGCAAATAATAAACTGTATTTATGTGTAGGAGCTAGCAAAAGCAGTAGCAGGATACTCTGTGAACACATTAACTACAGGAGAATTCATAAAGCCACAGGAAAAAACTACAATGCTATGTTCAGGGGAAAAGAAATACTACTAGAGGTAGTACTGATGCCTTAGGCAGTGAACAGAATAAATGCATTATCTTTTTCTCATTCTACAGTGCTGATATTCCAGTGGAAAATATTTTCTCATGTTTGGGAGGGGCAGATGGTTGTAAAAAACCCCCTATGTTACCTGTGTGTATCCTTTTTCTGATAGCATGTACTTTTCCAGTATAACGCACTATCTTGCCTACGTGGTGTTTGATGTGTTTCCTGTATCGAAGTATCTTATCAATCATCTCTTAGACAATGGCAAAAAAATGTTACTATTCAGTGAGTAGAGATTAGTGATGTGTTGATGGCAGTGGGAGGGGTATGGTGACTGGTATTTATCTATGATATGCTTGTTCATATTCCTGTCTTGTGAATGGTTACAGCTGCTGCTTTTGATCATTAAAGCAGGTCTGTGTGTATGGAAATGTGCACATTTAAAAATAAACATTTTCCTATAGCATATTTTGAACATTGGTAGGGCTGCTTATATAGGATGTATGTTTCTGCTATTATAAATAGGAACTGGCAGTTCAGAACGACTACATTAGGCACTCTCATAAAAATGTTAAAATGAATCGACTCCTCTGTAATTTTCGTTACCCCTATACAAAAAAGGGGCAGGGTTACCATGTCAAAACTGTGCAATTCTATATTATGCTGCTTCTCTCAGCCCATGCATTGATTGAGTAATTTCATCAGGTCCACATTACTTGATTGCTTAGAAGTTTCCTAATGATCTGTATGCTGTAGGAAGAATCTGAAAGTCGTGAGTGGAATGGCAATGATTTTGTGTTTTATGAGGCTATTCAAAAAGTCGCTCTGATTTATGTAGCTCAAAAGCTCCAAAGTCTCTGAGATTAGCCATGCTGTCTGATATTTTCTTCATACATCAGTCGTCCCACACTCCTCACTCCCTAAACAGGAGTTTAGAACAGTGCTTTAATTAAGCAGGAGTTGAGAACAGTGCTTTAATTAAGCAGGAGTTGGGTGGCATTCCTTGTCAACTGCACAATTTGTACATGCTTTGTATCCTCTACAGCTGATGGTCTCATGCTTTTATGTTTCTTACTTTGTGCTCATTTTTTTCCTCTTGACACGCACATAGCAATATATCTGTATGTGCATACGGATTTCCTATTGTGCCTATAGAAACATATGCAAATATGTGTATATTAGCTGCAGCAGAATCACCTAGGATAGCAGTCACACAGAAAAGGTACAAGAGGTTTTGCTGAAAAAAATACACTAAAGTATTTTTAAAGGTTAATTCAGGCCTATGTAGTTGCATACTGCTCTTAGCTTTTTTATTTTCAATGGTAAGCTCAGGCATATACTATATAGCTATATATACTATATGTGCTTTTACATATATTTATATGCATTCTTTTAATAGATATTTTTAAATATACACTATTTTTTTTCTGAGAGAGAAGACTAGATCTGCTCTTCACTTGCACATCTCAGTTTTAGACTTTGGAGGCCTGGACTGCTTCATTGCTTGTGTTAGAAAAGTTTCCAGCATTACTGTGTCCTGAGTTTTTGCTTGTATTTCAAAGATCTTCGGTACCATAATAATAAGATCAGGGTGGTTCCAACACGGGGTCTTACTTTTGTTGATATTGGTAGTGTGTTTAAAATGTCTTTTTTGTTTGTTTGTTGCTTTTTTTTTGCTTGTCAGGGAAAGGGATTCTTCTAGCTTGGTCATTTGAACATCCACATTTCTCCTTGTAAGCTGGTGTACTACAGTGCTGTTTAGCTTGTGTTGTGCATTGGTGATAGGAATTTAATTTGCCAGGTTATTGGTAAAGCCTCATTAGAAGATGTTGTAGTGTATGTTGTAGTGTATGCATTACAGTATTCTTGCATACATTTTGTAAAGTACAGGACAAGCAAGCAAAACTGATTTAAAAAAAACCCAAATAACTATTGATATGTCTATAGATAGTGTCTACAGATGAGGATTCAGGGTTTTGCCTTCTGTGTTGTAGAACTTGTCAAGGTTATTCACTTATTTTTAAACATACAATGAAGACCTGGAATAGAGCAGCTGTGGTTTAGCAGCCAGTGGGTTTTGTTAGTTACTGTATTCTACCTAAATGCATACATGAAGTACTTGGTGTTTCTATATGCGCTATTTCTCAAACTCTCCCAGGTGCTTAAATTTGCAGTAGTATTTCAGGCCCTGTAACATGTTTCAGTGCTAGTTATTCTGCAACTAGAGAGGGATAATTTTGCCTGCCATAGATTACGGCTTGCTATCCTCCAAAGGCGTCTTTGCCATTAGGTGTCACTGCTTTCTGGAGTGTTTCTTAGTGATCTCCAGGGCCTGATCCAGAGCCTGTCATAATCCAGGTGAGTCGCTTAGTTGACTTCAGAAGATTTTAAACTGAGCCTGTGGGTTGCTGACTACGGCAGGTGGCTCCTTTTCATGTTCGTAAATAATTCTTAGTGTTATTTCAAGTTCTTTGTCCTTGATAAAGGCGGGGGGTAGGGCAGGGGAGGGCAACGATCCATTTTCAAGTGATGTCCTAACAAATGCCCAACATGGCATTCACTGCTGCTGCTGTGTGCTTTCAGATGTGTACTTATGGTTGCACAGAGTCTTTATTCTCACAATGCCATCTTTGAAAAAACACACTGGAGAAAAATCTTTTAAGACTGTGACTACATAAACCTACCAACTAAGGTTCATTTAACTTAATGAACAAAGGCATTAAGTATGGTTCTCTTCCACTCCCTGGCCTTGTAAAGCAAGTGGTATTGGCAGGAGATGACTTTTGTAAGCCATTAGGTTACTCCCTAGATATAGACTTGAATTTACATCATTTTCTTTCATTTGATATATACGTATCTATAATCTGCCATGACAGTCTGGTTTTTGCTGAAATTTATTAGGGGCTTTTGCCTTTCGAGGTTTGTATTTTTGCTCCTTCTCGCTGCTACTCCATTGCCTTTTTTATCTTCAGTATTCTAACAGTGGTTTTAAAAATAGTTTATGTGAAAGAGTAATTCTCTTTTGCTATGTGTTTCTAGTTATTTTTTCTAATTGCCTAAATTATATATGACAGCATACACTACCTACGCACTCGCCAAACAGTTTGTGGTTTGCATCATCAGTATTACACACAAACAATTACTCTTTGGATTAAGAACAACCAATGGCAAAAGGAAACAATATTTGTAAAATGATCTATAATTTGAGGAAATACGAGAAAATAATCAAACTCTGAAACTAAATTATGATACAAGATAGCTTAGTGTGTGCAAAATCTTGGCTTCAGGTGATACACTGGTAATGAAGCAAACTAGTATACCTTTCTGCATCTGCAAACTCAGATGTAACTTTTTTTTTTTTTAAATAAGATTTGAGTTACTCCAGAAGGAGTAATTTATTATCTGTGTTGGTGTCATTGGAAGAAAACTTTGATTTCAGTGGCAGGCTTGGCATGTCTATGAGCACCGGAATGACTCCACACCTGAATGGCCTTCCAGTTTAGTTCATGGCTCTGGTGCTGCTGACACTCATCTCTGAGAGCCCCAGATACACTCGTTTGTGTTATCTAGAAGTGCTAAGAGGCAAGCATGACAGTCACAGTAAAGCCTAATGTGCAGTTTGCCAGCAAACTGTCATAGTGGGTAGGAACTGGGCATGAAAGCTCATGCTACTCTAGGGCATTTTGTATCCTAAACTGTCTGGCAGCGGGCTTCCTACTGGGCTTCTTGGGTAGAGATGCAATTCCTCTCTTGCTGTGATGTTACTTTATCTTCCTCCACAATCTGTTAGTCCATTAGTAAGCAGGAGTTGACCTGTTGCTAGTAGTTACCAAAATGAGCTATATTGACCTTTTTCAGGGTACTGTTGACCATGGTTTCTTTGCTCATCCATGCTAGTAGACAATTAGAGATGGTGCAATACGAAGATGATGAAGCGTGATACTCGGCATGTAACATGTGCTAAATGAATAACCGAGAAGTGTGCTGCTGTTCTAGCTAAACCGTCCTTGACACCAGGTACGGATGACCTGGGCAAAATCTTCTGAGTGTTGTTCGTAGGTGGCTTGTGCATTTGAAGCAACATGCAGAGAAGAGCAAGTGCTGTTGTCTGATGCTACAAAGTAGAATTTAATTGCGTATTCCTGATGTAATAATTTTAAAAGAGACTAACATGGAAGTGTTTAGAGGAAGAATGGATGAGGGAAATGTATCTTTCTTGCCTTATCTTTCTGTACTTCAGTCTCTTCCCATGAGCACCAGTAGAGCATTTTCCTCTGCTGTCCTTCATTATAGGAGTCAGACTTTGGTTTCTGGGTATTGTTGGATGAGCAGTTGTGAAAGATGATGGAATAAGGGAAAGAATCTCTTGTATCTGCAACCATTATAATTAATATTGGTTTATGTGACTTAGAGAATTGCAACTGATCTGTATAACAGGGAAGACACAGGCTGATATTGAAGGTTAGTAGATAGAACATACTGGTGTTTGGGTGACAGTTATGAAACTTGGCAAGGGAACAGGATTGAAATTATGCAATGCTGTAATTTTGTAAGGTTCAGAATTTATTCTAGTTTCAATGGTAATATACTTAACTCAAAGGAGGAGGTATTTCGAATTTTGTACCACAAAGTGTACTTCAGCTGAACTCTTGTTCCTGCTTTGGTCTGGGGTAACCACATCAGCTTTAGGAAGGACTACGGCATGAGCTCCAAGTGTTGCACTAAAAAAACACCCAAAAACCCAACACGTAAAAAGTGACGCTTACTTAGTGAGAAACAATAATCCATTAACTACAGCATTTCTCTGTAGCATTACAGTGGAAGAGGAGGTACAGGAACATATACTGTAGTTTTAGTCAACTGTAAATGGATGGATTTGTAAGTATGGTGTGAGATTTAAAGTAGATTTCCATTGCATACTTCAGTTGTGGAATGATATGGGATGAGGGTAGAAAAAGAGATAAAAGGAGAAAAGTTCTCTGAAAGTTTTGCTGGGTTTATCTGACCCGCTATGCCCAAGAGGAAATTGAAAAAGGAAATTAGTAAAATGCGAAGAGGAGAGGAAAATATGATAGCAAAGGCAAGAGCCACTAGTTCTTTGTTTCTGTTTCTCTGGGAGCTATGTAATGTTCCTCTAAGTGCTATGCTAGATGAAAAAGTTCTGAACCAGGAAGAGGAAAATGTGAAGATACAGAATTTAAATGAAGAATTATATATGTATTTTAACCTATTAGATAACACTCTGCGCTGTAATGATAATTATTCCTAATTGTTATATTTGCTTTACTCATGAATAAAATATCACATATCTAATAAAATATGCAGTGAAAATCACTGTAAAATCCCTCTTGGAGTCTTTCATGCAGATTTAACGGATTTAATCTCTTATTTCTTCATTGCTTTTTAAATCATTAACTTTCTATAATCGGTTGGATTGCTAAGGCCAATATCCAGTGAACCTAACGATAATTGCTTGTTTTGCAGCACCATTTTTTGTTAGACCAACCATATCTTTCTCAGAGGCTTAAATTGAGTTGGTGATTTCATTATAATAATTCACCTGTGATAAATCAAAATCAAGTAACACCGCTCCGGTGCTGTGGAAAGTAGCTCTGGATGAGAACTCTAGAGAGCAGAGGATGACATAGCAGCAGACCTGAATATCAGGCCTGAACGTGGTGTCCTTTCTTTTAACATATATAAGTAGAATACTTTCACAAATGAGCAGTCTCTCAAATCTGCTTTAAATAGAGAAATGAAAATGTGCACAGAACAGTCCTCCCTGCCATGGGACTCCAGCTGAAAGCCTGTGTTCAGGGCCTAGACCTGATGACAGCCAGTAACTTAATTTGGTTTTAAAGCATGCAGGAGCACAAGTCTGACTGTTTGACAGTTGAGCTTAGGCTTCTGAGCCATTGATATGTTTTGAGGATGGCAGTTGTCTTTCTGACGTGACAAAACTATTGCAGAGTTACCTCAGTGACAGCAATGAGTACTAAAAGTGGTCTGGTAGTATGCCATCGGTTGAAAGCATGCCGTGGGGACATCTGCAGACCAAACACTACTAAGCAAGGATGCGACAACAGATGACATGGACTCCTCTCGTGGGGTGAAGAGAAGACAATTTACTGAAATCAGCTCAAGTTTTATACCCTTATTCTAGCCCCAGACAGCAATTTTCAGTTCCTTTTTTTCTATATCAAGCATTGATCACAAGGTTATGACATTATTCTTTTTCTTAGCACAGGCTTATCTTATGTTAGACTTGTGATTGCATTATTGCAAACACAGTGTATCTGTAATCACTTATTGCTAGCACAGCATCTTTTATTGTTAACACAGCTTCCATTATTGCTAACACAACGTCCACTATTGTTAACACAGCATCGATACATTCTATTCTTGTTTGTTGCCAATTCCTTCTCTTTATTCTTGGTTCCTGCTTTGCCAAGGCCTGTGTCCAACCATCTCTATGAAGTCCCAACTGCTGCTTGCGGCAGAGGCCAGACTGCAGCCATCTTCCACACAAGGATATTTCTTGATGTATAAACTTCGCACTTTTTTTCAGTCTTTCTAATGTCCAGCTTAAATGTTTGAGAATGTTTTTAAACTGTTTTGGGTACTGGAGAGTTGTTAAATGGAAAAAGCCAGTGGAAAAGATCTGGCTCTCACTCAGAGAAGCCACTATAAAGTACAGACAGTATATGGTACAGACTGTGTGTTAAATGGCAGGTGGAAGGCAATAGCTATAATTGGTAATATTAAAATACACATACTTCCCTCTTTCATTATTTTTATCCATTTCTTCCTCTCTTATATTCCAAGTTTATGGCAAGAAGTTGTGATGGTTGCTGTATTCTATACTCTTTTTCTTTTTTTTTTTCCCAGTCAGAGAGAACAAAGTTAAACATACCATAACACAAATATCCATTATTTGGACAGGAAAGGCTGCTTTTTATTTCTCTGGAATTCCACTTATTTGATCTTTTTAGACAAATATACCTCAAAAGTTGGTTATCACGCTTAAGGCTAGTCTTTCTTCATTTCTCCCTTTTGTGAACGTATAGACCCAAGCAGTATTGCAGTATATCCACTAATATATTTGCCATAAAGATTTTTAAAATTTACTACTCAGGTACTACTTAAATTTCCAGGTCCATGCTACAGGTTAATACAAGCAGTGGGGTATGTATTAATGTATGCATATACAATATATAAACACACTTCTTTAGAAATCAGAGGGATTATTCTTTTTTGGAAATATTTCACTGTTTTTTTCTTTGATTTTGGATGACATTGGTTTGTGCCTTAAGTACCAGCACAGAGATTTGGGAGGCTTTTTACTTACAGGCAGGAAGTCATAACATGAATACAAGGAATGAAATGGCTCCCCACTGTGCTAGAAGCTGCACAACTGTGGAACAAGCAGCTGGTTGTCAGAAGATTTGATGATGAAGTAATAGAGAGGGCTTGGATCTCTCTGACTCAGTTTGTACACCAGGAGATAAAGTTGCAAATACTTTTGTGTCTTCTGGGAGATGGATTCATTCATTCACATTTGTGAATGATCAGTCTGGGTATGAAGGACTGAAAGCATGCAGGTGTGTCTACAGGGATGTCCTGAGAGGGCAGATGCCATATTTCCTGATTTGGGATATGTGATAATAAAAGTTACAGTGCTATGAGGTAAGAGATTTGATAGGAAATAAAGGCCAGCAGTGTGTGTGTAATCATTACCTGTGATCCTTTATTGCCAATAATATTGGTTAAATTGGCAAAATAAAAACAGTTATTATCTCATCAGCTGCTGACATATTAGTCTCTCATTTTACTTAATACAGAAACTAATGCATGGTTACGCACATATATGCTTACTTTCTGTTTCTTTTGTTTGGACATATATTTCATAGTACAGTTTTGGAAGACATGACATCTAGGTAGAAAGAAAAGAGCCCTTTGTGGGAGGTGGAACAATGTATGTTGCAAAATGCCTTACTTTATTTAAAAGAGATATTTAAATACACTCAGTGGTTCTGAATTCATCTACAGCCTTGTTTAGCTAGCTTCATGGATTTACTGAAATGTTACTGAAATGCCATTGAAACAATGTAGAGAAACTATTTCCTGGAGTAGGCCTCCTGTTATGTAATGAGTTTGCATCTGGGAGATACATGAGAGGCACCCACCTGTTTGGAAAAATTTCTCTCATTTTTGCAAGTGCTGCAAAGGGTATAGGGACTGTGAAATGGAATGGCTGTGAGGGGAGTGAGCAGGAGAAAAGCGCATCCTGCGTGCAGTGGTTTTTTAGACAGGGAAATGATCAGCTGCGCTTGGCGTCACCATCACAGAGGGTGTTGTCTTAGGAATATCATTGATGCTTTGTCTAGGTGCAAGGACAGAAGTTTGCAGGTAAGGGATAGCATTATTGGCAGTTTCTCAGCAGCATAGAAGCTCTGGGAAGAGGAGTACTGTGGAGAAGGTTCTGGTGGTACCTTCTACATGGGAGGTTTACATGGGGCTGAGTGGTTGTGGTTAGCAGTGGTGGGAGTTGATTGGGTGGTGAAAGGGGTGCAGGAAACATTTGGAGGGGACTAGCCCAATAGGTGGGCCAGGCTGACTTTGTAAAAGTGCAGCATTATTCTAGGGAATAGCATGCAATTTCACATTTATGTGGGCTGGAGGCTGGGCTTTCAACATTTGGGACAGGCTGTAAAGAACAGTTATATATGTATGCATATGAGGAAAGTTAGGAAATCCAAAGATGCGAGGCACTGGAATGGCCAAAAATATTATAGACTAGAAAATCGGATTGTTTCTCCCCACCCAGCCTCTGCAGTTTTACTGTAAAGCATTTAATTTTTGTGGTAGACTTCTTTCTCTTTAGCTGATAATTGTGCCTGCTTACTTTGCAGAAAAGCAAGATCCATTTTATCTTTGTATTGTCTAGTACTGTTGTACACAAACAATGAGTACTGAAGTATTATCTTCCATCCCTCTCTTCCCAGGATAGCTCTGAGCATACTGTACTTTCCTATGCCTTAGTATTTTCCCTCCAATTAAATAACCTTCCTTTGCTTCTTCTGTGCAGCAGTTTATTGCTGGTCTGTACTGCGCCTCAGTGTAAACTCAGCTTCTGTGGCTGGCGAGCGGGAGGAAAGGATGCACGCAACCACAGCTTCTGCTCCATTGACTTTTGACCTAATTTAGGAAGGAATGAGAGGGAAAATAATGCAGTGTGCGTCCAGATTCAAAGCCCACTTTGCCTTTTGTGAAGTGAGGGAGAGCTCTAGCTTTCCCTCATCTGATCATTTGAAATAGCTGCATAGCTTGCACTGAAAGTTAGATCTCTCTTCAGTGAAGAGTTGTAGGTGGGTCTTATCTTATGCTTATCTTAACCCATGTTCTCATTTGGGCTGTTGAGGCTGAAGTCTGGTTTTCTGTCAACGTTGGTCCTGTCCAACCCTCATTTAGTGCACTAAAGGGGCAGCCACTGATTTGTATTTCCACTCAATGAGGTGCACTAAGAGTGGGAATAATACATTTTAGAATATTTTTTTGAGATCGGTGATCTTTAATAACAGGGCTGAATGATGTATGGGAGGAGGAGATAAATACATCCTCAGGGGAAGAAAGTAGATAAAGAGGAAAAAAGTCTCAGCTTAGTGCACCGCAAGATTGTGGAATAAATCCTGCAAACTGTGCTAAGATCCATGGAAAATAAGTCTGTGACTGGTGACAGACATCATGGTTTCACTAACGGCAAATCATGGCTGACTGATTTGGCAGTCTTCTAATGACAGGATGACAGCATTGGTGGATAAGGTAAGAGCAACTGATGTCATCTACCAGTACTTGGGGAAGGCATTTGGCACTGTCCTGCACAACGTCCTTGTCTCTAAATTGGAGAGGCATGGATCTGATGGATGAACAACTCTTTGGATAAGGAATTGGCTGGATGGTTGCTCCTGAAGAATTGCAGTCAATGACTCTATGTGCAAGTGGAGACCAGTGATGAGTGTTGTTCTTCAGGGGTTGGTGTTGAGACTGTCACTGTTCAACATCTTTGTTGGCAACATAGACAGTTGGATTGTGTCCTCATGCCCTCAGCAAGTTTGCCAGTGACACCAAGCTGCATAGTGCAGTTGACACACTGGAGGGAAGGGATGTCACCCGGAGAGACCTTGACTGGCAGGAGAGGTGGGCCTGTGCCAACCTTAGGAAATTCAACAAGGCCCAGTCCAAGGTATGCCTGTGTTGGGACAATTCCAAGTACAAATGCAAGCTGGGTAGAGAATGAATTGAGCACATACCTGAGAAGGACTTGGAGGTATTGTTTGAGAAGGTCAACATGGGCTGGCGGTGTCCACTCACAGCCCAGAAAGCCAACTGTATGCTGGAGTGCATCAAAAGGAGCATGACCAGAAAGGAGGTTCTCCCTCTCTGCTGTTGTGAGACCCCACCTGGAGTTCTGCATTCAGCTCTTGGGCCACCAACACAAGAGGGATGTGGACCTGTTAGAGCAAGTCCAGAGGGCCATGGAGATGATATGAGGGCTGGAACACCTTTCCTATGAAGACTGGCTGAGAGAGTTAGGATTGTTCAGCAGAGAGAAGAGAAAGCTCCAGGGAGACCTTATAATTGTAACTAAAGGGGGCCTACAAGAGATCTGGAGAAGGACGACACTAGAAGGGCACAGAGTGACAGGGCTAAGGGTAATGGATTTAAACTGGCAGAGTACAGATGTAGATTAGATATTAGGAAGCAGTTCTTTACTGTGAGGGTGGTGAGGCACTGGCACAGGTTGCCCAGAAAAGTTGTGGCTGCCCCATCTCTGGCAGTGTCCAAGGCCAGATTGGATGGGCTTTGAGCAACCTGGTCTAGTGCAAGGTGTCCCTGCCCCTGGCAGGGGAGTTGGAACTAGCTGAGCTTTAAGGTCCCTTCCAACCTGAACCATTTTGTGAATCTGTGGTAACGCTAGCATTTGGAAACTGCTGAAAATCATCTTCTGCAGGACTTAGAAATTAAAACCAGGCAAACAAGCAAACAGGCAAACAAAAAAGCCCACATAAAACGAACCCAATAAAAAGCCCAGGAAAACACAACAGACAAGCAAAAAGCTGTTCAATCAAGTACTGGGGCACAGGGGTTTAAGGGGGTTAGCTTTTTTTTGTTTTGTTTTTAGATGCATTTCTCTCCCATTTTTTTGTAAGACTGCCAAATGTCCCTAAGCTGGAATTAGTTGGCTCTTTGTGTTGTGTCAAGTAAGCAATACAACTGTTTTCAGAAAATACTAGGTTTATAGACTCCCATCCAGAACATGAAAGGGAGAGAGAGGCTAACTTTTTATAAACAAGGTCCTTGCATCATTTTGTACAACTAGCTTGAGGTAACAAATAGAATATTGAAATTATTGGTGTTGGTGCTTTGGAAGCTGTTAAAGTTGTCCTGTAACCCCTCTCCCTTCATTCTGCCTAATCCCCACTTTAGAACAAGAGTGTGCTGTTCCTTTCCCTCTCATCTCCAGGCATCTGAAGTCAATAATCAAATATCTGCTACTTCGGAATAACCAGAGTCCAGATTTCTTGAAGCAGCTTGAGGACCAAGTGCCATAGAGAGGTATTTTTTTTTTAGCATTGTGTTTGCAATGCAACAGGGGTTATGGGTTGTGGTTCATTTCATGAACTCCTCCTGACTGTTTTGGGTTTGAAGTTATTTTATAATTTTTAATAAAAAAGGCCACTTTTCATTACGGTTTGAAATCAGTGACCAGCAGCAGATGTAGATGTAAGCTTTGAAATGGCGCTTTTATGGAAGGGTTTGAGAAGCATGTGTTAGAACAGTTTCATTAAAATTCCAAAGTGTTAACTTAAATGTAATAATGCTCTGACAAAGTGCTGCTACCATCTGCTAGTGAGGATTAGTACTATTTAAATATCACCATAATTCCCAGAACAAGTGAAGGAATCATGGTGTGGAGGAAAAGTCTAACTCTAAAGAAGTTCCTCTCCAGCATCCTTGTAGGCCCCCTTCATATATTGGAAGGCTGCCATGAGGTCATCATCAAGATTCTGTTCTCCAGGCTGAATAGCCCCAACTTTCTTACCCTGTCTTCATACTGGGAGTGCTCCAGCCCCCTGATCATCCTCATGGCCCTCCTCTGGACTTGTTCCAACAGTTCCATGTCCTTCTTATATTGAGAACATCAGAATTGCGCACAATACTCCACGTGAGATCTCACGAGAGCAGAGTAGAGGGGCTGGGTCACCTCCTTCGACCTGCTGATCATGCTTTTTTTGATGCAGCTCAGGATATGGTTGGCTTTCTGGGCTACAAGTGCCATGGCACTTGGATGCTGGAGAGGGACTCTTCGTCAGCGACAGGACAAGGGGTAATGGGTTCAGATTTATACAGGGGAAGTTCAAGATAAATATAAGGAAGAAACCCTTTACTGTGAGAGTGGTGAGGCACTGGAACAGGTTGGTCAAGGAAGTGATAAATGCCCTCTTCCTGGCGGTGTTCACGGCCTGGTTGGACAGAGCCTTGGGCAATATGGTCTAGTGTGAAGCATCCTTGCCCATGGAACTAGATGATCTTAAGGTCCTTTCCAACCCTAACTTTTCAATGATTCTATCTTGCACAATGTTTAAAGGAAAGAGCAAGGGGGGAAATCTAGTCATGCCAGACTACACGTAGCTGTAGATTGCCTAGTTTAGGAAGGATTTTTTGAGATCCATATTAAAAGATGCATTTTATTGAAATTCTGGTTGAGGAAAAAAGGAGATGTGGCCAACCAGAACCATTTGGTGTATTTCTCTTTCCTCTCCTAAAAAGGATTCACTGAGTTTTATTTATTCACAGTGTTTCATGGTCTATAGCTAATATTCTTAACTAGCTCTGCAGAGAAGTAGATCATGTTTCTCATATGCCTTTAGCATATAATTTTTGTCAGTATTTCCTGCTGGTATACATGTTGTGTGTGTGTACATTTGCTTATTGATACAATGGCTAGTGGTCCATGTAGCTAAGATACACTAAGACCAACTCTCCTGGATGATATGCCAGTTCTGTCTTTTATTATTCTATTATTTTTCCATTCTGGAAGTGCAAGGGGAAATGATTGTCTATTTGAAGAGTCAGGTCTCTTTTACTTGTTACTTCAAGTGTAAAGATCTTCACCTCTTCCAAACTGCTCCTCAGGACTCTGTGCTGTTTTCCTTGTTCTTCACATAGGCTGATCACTCAGAAGATTACTTGCTTGAAACTAGTCACTCTAGAGCCAGGGTGAATTAAAGATTTCTTGGCTGCCTGTTGCTCAATACCAGCAACTATGTTTTCTTGTACTGTCACTGAGAGTTATTTTGGTTTATCTGATGTAAGAGAGGGCATACAGAGAGCCACCTTCTGTTGTGTTAGCAAGAATCTGTCTGAGGTATGGGGAACAGCGACTGTTTGTACTCTGAGAATAAGGTCTTATCTTAAGGGTGTTCTTGTCTTACTCTTGCTTTTTTGCTTAGACAGGTTTTTGTTTCCTTTTATATCTGGTGTATACAGAGAAGTAAGAACAGATGGATTTTTCCACACATTTACAGTGAATAGTAGGCTGATGAAATAGAATTGGCCAGTCCACAGTCGTCAGTCAGTAAACCTACCCCTTTGAGGGATCTCCATTTATCATGACTGGGTACTGGGTAATCTCTGCCATGTCTACAGCATGGTGACCCTGCATGAGAACAAAGGTGTATTCCCACATCATTTTCCTTGCTTGTCTCCTCAAACATAAAAGTTTGTCTTCCCTCATAAAAACTGCTTTAGTGTACTGACAGATTCAAAGCATATATGAATATATATACTTTGTAAAGACGCAACTTGTCATAGGGCTGGGGTGGGCAATTTCCATCTTATGAATCCCTTATTTTTTGTAAGGACTCAGAGCTGTTTCCAGGAGCTATTTCTTTACTGATTTTTCTTATTCTCAGCACCTTGATGTAAAATGGAATGGAGCAAGGGAAGGAAGCACTTGGTCTACTAGCACCAGAGAGTAAGGGGAAAGGGAAGGGAGGAAGTAGGTTGGTTGCAGCTCCTTAATGGAGTATGAAAATGGTGATATGCCGTACAGGGCATGTGTTAATTATCTGCTTCTTCCTTTAGAATCATTGGGTCTAAACACTTTTTTTTAAAACTGTGTGGGGGGCCTTAATGAGACAAAACTGAGTGTGAGTTAGCCCAAGAATATCCTCATGCAGTTTGCTGAGGAGACACTCATGGTAGCTAAGCCAGCTTGTAGCTTTGCATCAAGCTGCATTTTATATGGAGCAGGTGTAATGTTGCCCTCCTTTCATTACCTTCTTAATTAAATAAGTTAGGACATGCTCCTGGCCATCTCTGACTATTCTGCTTTGTGTATGCTACTGCCTACCTTTCTCATTCACAGCAAGCTTCTTTTATCTCATCACATCCCAGGTTTGCCCTCCTACTTCTACCAGAGAAGTCACTTTGAGGGACAGTTACAGCTTTACTTGCATGCCAGTAGTTTCTTATGCTTATGAAATGCCAAGGAGTGAAGCCAAACAAGTGAAGAGTTTTTCTGGCTCTTTGCAGGTAGCTGTCACAAGCAGTTGTTAATCTCTGTCCCTGTGTCTTGGGCCAGTCCCTCCAGACTTAATTTGATACCTGCAGTGACATTTATCATCACATTAGCTAACTTGCAAACAGTACCTTTGGATCTTTAAGATAATGTGACTATGTGTTTGTGGATTGTCTTGTAAGTATATTTATGTTGGGATCTGTAAGGTGGGAAATGGAAAAGTTTCTGGGGCAAGAACTGTCACTGAAATTTGTAGGTGAATGGCAAGAGAAGCGAGTGTAGCATGTGTTCCCTGGTGCTATTCATCCAATAGTATTGCCTAGTATCATGTTGTGGTAGTAGCGCCTGAGATCATGGACCTGTTTTATGTGATATCTGTGTACGTAGTAGCAAGCAGTCCATGGTGAAGTTTCTGTAATCTTTGCTTCTTGTTTCTTGTCAGCTTCATTTGCTTCCTCTCATGCCTCAGTACAACAGCTATTGTATTCATGTTTCCAGAAAGGCAAAGGAAAGCTTCAGTAATACTTTTAGCCTGAAAATATTTGGGCAATGTTTTTGCTTCTGTTACCTCTTACTTTTCCCCATCTGTGACAACAGATTACGTTTTTTAGCACAGCATGGTAAGTATTTTGGCTTAAAAAATTAAGACCTTATTTAAATTGCTTTTTTATTGGTCTTCTCCTTGTAAAAAGAGGGTTTTCAGGTTCTTGCTATTGTCTTTTCAATAGTATACTACAATGCCTTTAAATGGTATTGGTTTGGTTCCTAGGGCTAACTTGACTTAGAATAATATCAAGTTCACTTTTTCTTGGCCTGTTCACTGTGCAGTCTGTATTAAACTGCTTTTATACACCATCAGAAGTGAAGAGCAGATAGGTAAGTTCTTTTTTTTCCTAAGTAATAATCAGAAATAGTACAACCAAGAAGCTTACGCAGTGGCACAACAGATTGCATGCATTTGTTTTTGTTATGCAAAACAATATTTCTGCCTTCAGCTGCTGACCACTAAGGCTGCTGACTCAATGCAGCCTTTAAATTTTCTCAGACTTTAAGTTTTTCAGACTCTATAAAGAGTTTAAAAAAATTGCTGTGGTCTCAATTCGCCTTCTGAGCAACCCATAACATAGTGTGCATTTGAACATGTTGCTGGATTTGGATGGAACTATATTCCTGTATTATTTCTTTTTTAGGTAGTAGCTCCTACTGAAATGGTCATCAGGATAATGACTGCTGGCCATGCTGCTTTTTCTCATTTCTAACTGGAGTATGACAAAGGGGTTTTCAAAGTTGTCACTGACTGACACTTTTTCAAGAAGGGCATATAATTCATAGCTGACATTATTTTCACAGCCCCAGAGGGCTGTAACTGTGTGGCCACTAACAGTCTGATAGGCATCGGTATGTGTGGACAGAGCCTTTTTCAGGAGATGTGATGGGGGGGGGGAAAAAAGGAAGATTTCCCATGTCAGATGTTAGAAAAAGCTGCCAGAGCCATTTTAAAGAAAAAAAAAATATGGGCTATAACTCTCTTTTTTACAGATTATTATTTTAGAGTAAAACATCATGTTCTCTGTTGTAGAACATTTGAAGAAATAGCATGTCTACCATTGGGCCTGAAATCTGTTCGCTGCCTTTTCAGACTCCCTCTTGCTTGACTTCTGAAGACAGTATGAATCATTCCATTGGCTTTATCGGACTTTGAATCATATCTTCAGTGTTTATGTGATTCCTTCTTGTCCTTTTATCTTTCCTTTCTCCCTTCCATCCACTACTTCCTTTCCTTTTTTTATTTCAAAGTCATTAGTAGCTGCCAATACTTATAAGCAGCTTTTCATTAATGCATGTGGAGCATTTACACTTGTATGAATTGAGGGCAACTGATTAGGAAAATCTTAACATTACCAGATTTAAATATAGATGGAAATCCCAATGATATATTCCTTTTACTGTCTTAATCTTCTGTATTATTTTATTTTTGTCATGAACTAAAAACCTTATGCAGAGGCTAGTTAGTTTTCAGTGAGCTTAATGGTTTTCTGAAGCATTGTTGTTGTTTAAGCCCAGCTGGCAACTCAGAACCACATGGCCGCTCACTCGCTCCTCTCCTTTCTCCCTGCTTTCCTAGAGGGATTAGAAGGAGAATCAAAAGAATATAACTCCCACGGGTTGAGATAATAACAGCCCAGCAACTAAGGTATAACACAAACCACTGCTGCTACCAACAGTAATAATAATGGAAATAAGGGAAGAGGATACAACCGCTCACCATCCGCTAACCAATACCCAGTCCGACCCAAGCAATGATCTAGCCCTCCGGGTAACTGCCCCCAGTTTATATACTGGGCATGATGTGTTGTGGTATGGAATACCTCTTTGGCTAGTTTGGTCAGGTATCCTGTCTCTGCTTCCTCCCGGCTTCCCCTCCTCCCTGTCAGAGCATGAGACTCAGAAAGTTCTTGGTCAGAGTAAACATTACTTAGCAACAACTAAAAACATCGGTGTTACCAGCATTGTTCCCAGGCTGTAAGTCAAAACCACAGCACTTCACCAGCTACTAAGAAGGAGAAAAAATGACTGCTACTGCTGAACCCAGGACAAGCATTGGCTGCTGTCAAGTACTAAGGACAAGGTGAACCATTGGTCTACAGTCATATCTGTCCAGGACAGCCACTGTACATCTACTACACCATATTTTGTTCTTAGTGCCACTAATAGGAAAGGAGACAAAACCCAGTCTTATAATTAATGAATAAGATCAGAATTTGTGAAAGGTGGATTCAGTTTTGGACTCTTTTCTGACCTTGAAGACAACATACAATGCTTGTAGCGTATAAGCTGTCAAAATGAAGCCATCAGGGCTCCCTATGAGCTAGTGTTGTACCCTGTTCAGCTGTTGACTTGTTGAACCTCTTTTCCATGTGGATAGTTATATCCCCTTACTGAAGGTGTTTTGTCTTGTCTGGTGTGTTTGCAGTCTTCAGGTAGAGCTCTGTATCATGCTGTGTTGTATCTGCATGGCCAATCACAGTGATACCATTTCAGCTGAAAGCTTTAAAGTTTACTGTACAACTGTTAGTTCTAAAAATGTATTTTTTACATCAGTGACTGGAACAAGCTATGTTGTTTCAAGAATGAAAAATTTGGATGCAAACAATGAGCTTATTATATTTTATGATTCCAAGATGATTGCTTGTGTGTGATAGAGCTGGTCTGTTAGCTCTGTTATACTGGAGCACGGAAAGTACTGATGTGAATTGCTACTGTTATGGGCAGAAATGAGGGGTTTGGGTGCAAGTTTCAAATACATATTTGTATGTATGAAATCAATCAAACTCTAGCTTGTGTAAAGGTAGCTGTGACAATGTTTCAGATGGCACTGTAAATACATTTACAGGTGTAGGAAACTACCCATTTCTCTTTTACATATTCATATCCATAGTTGCAGACAAATGTTATTCTGAAGGAATTGTTCTGTTTGCATTTGTTGCAGTATTTTCAGTTACAATCTGGAATATCCAGTTTGAAAACCTAAAGGTGAAAATTGTAAATTATTTTCTGAATTACCAGGGGGTTATTTGTGGCTTTGTTTGAGTTTGGTTCCCCTACCCCTTCACCCCTGTGGCATAAAATACTCTAGCATTGTAAATCCACCAAATAGCAGGCTATTTAAAACCCTGTCATATATTCTCCAATGCAAAGTAAGTGCTAGTGGGCAGAAATGCACATCTGTTCTTGAACTTCTGGTTATATTCCAGGTGAGCTTTACAAGTTCCCTTTGTTTCACATCTTTCTTCTTAATAAGGTCATACAATCATAGAATCATAGAATAGTTAGGGTTGGAAAGGACCTTAAGATCGTCTAGTTCCACCCCCTTTGACATGCGCAGGGACGCCTCACACTAAACCATGTTACCCAAGGCTCTGTCCAGCCTGGCTTTGAACACTGCCAGGGATGGAGCATTTGCAGGTTCCCTGGGCAACCAGTGCCTCACCACGCTTACAATAAAGAATTTCTTCCTTACATCCAATCTAAACTTCCCCTGTTTAAGTTTTAACCCGTTAACCCTTGTCCTATTACTACAGTCCCTAATGAAGAGTCCCTCCCCAGCATCCCTGTAGGCCCCCTTCAGATACTGGAAGTATCTATGCTGTCTCCACACAGCCTCCTCTTCTCCCGGCTCAACAGCCCCAATTTTCTCAGCCTGTCTTCATATGGGAGGTGCTTCAGTCCCCTGATCATCCTCGTGGCCCTCCTCTGGACTTGTTCTAACGGTTGCTTGTCCATTTTATGTTGAGGACACCAGAACTGCACACAGTACTCCAAGTGAGGTCTCACGAGAGCAGAGTAGAGGGCTAGGATCACTTCCTTCGACCTGCTGGTCACGCTGCTTTTGATGCAGCCCAGGATACAGTTGGCTTTCTGGGCAGCGAGTGCACACTGGAGCCACCTCCTGTTCATTTTCTTGTTGACCAACACCCCCAAGTCCTTCTCTGCAGGGCTGCTCTGAATCTCTTCTCCACAGCTCCAGTCTGTAGCTGTGCCTGGGATTTCTCTGACCCAGATATAGGACCTTGCACTTTGCATGGTTAAACTTCATCAGGTTTGCATCAGCACACCTCACAAGCGTGTCATGGTCACTCTTGATGGAATTCTTCCCTCCTGTGTATCAACCAAACCACCCAGCTTGGTGTCATTGGCAAACTTGCTGAGGGTGCACTCAATCCCACTGTCCATGTCACTGACAAAGATGCTGAGCAAGACCAATTTCAGTGCTGATCCCTGAGGAACACCACTCGTTACTGGTGTCCTGCTGGATGTTGAGCCATTGAGCACAACTCTGTGCAGCCATTCAGCCACTTCTTTATCCACTGAGTGGTCCATCTATCAGATTGATGTCTCTCAAAATGCTGTCTTTAAAATCAGAAGTAGTTTTGCGAACTGCATTCCCTTTGGAAATTTTAAGAGAAGATGCTGTAATTGTTAGCGTGAATAGCTTGCCACAAACATTATATGTTTTTTGAAATGGGGGCACCACTATAATAGATAATGATAGATAGACTGGCTGACTATTGTCAATTGATATAAGTAATCTGTGGGGTTATTGCTTATGTTCATTTTCCATAGTTTTTTTTCCTATGGGAGAAGTCAGTTCAAAGTTGGCATAGTTAACAAACAAAAGAGGTGAGACATGTAGCCTGTGCAGAGAAGAAAACATTATGTATTCTTCCACCTAACAGAGCGCATCCAAGGAGGGTGTTTTCTCTGCATATAGTTACTTGTGTGCTGTCATTTGTTCAGTTTTACCTCTCTGTGATTGAGATAATCTCCACTATTATGTTCTGAAGGATGTCCTACTGTCCTGGTTTTTGCTTGGATTTTCTATAATTTGGGGTTCATCTTCCTCATCTGACTGTCCTAATGTGTGTGTCAGTATCTCCAGTTGTGTCTCTTAAGGGCAATAAACTCCCTTTAATGTTGTTTCCCTCTTCCGTCTATACTTGCCTTGTACAGATGGGACCAGTGGCCGAGGGGTAGAAGTATAGAGCATATCATATATTAATCCCTTTATTTGTACACTGAAGCCCCTGGGTTTACAGCATCATATACTTAAGATATTTGAAGGGATTAAGCTTGAATATGCTTTCAGAAGGTCATGTACTTGGCAGCGTATTTTAAAGTAGTTCAGAGTCTTCATCTGGAAGTCATGTTAAAATAATGAATATTTTATGGTATTTCATGTCAGGCCAAGCAGTTTAAAACTAGGATTTTTTGAAGTTACCCAACAATTTTAAGTCTTAAATGTTAAGCATGATTTCACATTTTAGGAATATTCAGATTGTTTATTATGCTGGCTGGATTAGTCAAATCCTATTTCAAATACTCATAGCAAGAAAAGTTAGCACTCACTGTAGAACTTCAGCTTTAGGTGTATCTTCTGAACCAACAAGGTCAATTGCTAGCACACTTGAGAAGTAAGAACAATGCTGTGATTAAAGTACTTTCACTGCGGAGATTCCCATGTTTTTTTGACATTTCCACGAATTCTTGGGTGACATTGGGCAAGTCATCTGTCTTGTTTCATTGTATGAATGAAAGTGAGTAGTGCTGGCACTGTCCCTATCTGCGGTTATTATTTGCAATAATTAGGTTTTACAAAAGAATTTGGAAAAGTTGGGGCATCCTGAACAGATAAGTGTTACCTGGAGTTTCAAAACAAACAAAAGCCTATGCCTTGAGCTTTTCCTTGTCACTCTGAGGCACACTCAGTATGTTCTGTTCCCTTTGAATGATATGATCTGTAATATGTAACTAATGTGGTATTGCCAGATCCTGACAAGGTGATGACAGCATCTATAAAAAATGTTTTAGTGTGGCAGTGGGAATACTTCCTAGACTATTTATACACATATTTACTTACATAGTCACATGCGACTGCATGCTTTACTATTTTGTTCACCCAGCAATATTCACAGGGAAAATCTACTTGCACCATTACTGAAAATGGAATATTGCTTCTATTTCAACAACTGATTAACAATAATAATTTGAAGAATTTCTCCATATCTGATTAAAGTTTTTTTGCAGAACTGTGGCTGACCCACATACTAATATCAAAAGTGAGAGGAGTTATTTATGAAGAAAAAGAATCCCATGCCTTACTCTTTTCTGTTTATTAAAGACAAATTGCATTGGTGGACATCGGTTACTTTTATAGTTTAATGAAAACTTCCTTGCAAGATTTATTTATTTTTAACACTGTGTGGTTTAAAAATGATACCTCAAGCCAGACTTTGGCTATATATGTTTCGGTTATACAAATTAATAATGTTAAGACTGTTGTTGTTGCAGAGGGTAAACAATTTTTTCTGGTTACAAATGTTTATTTTTCCTGCATACAAAATATTTTTCCTTATGTTCCAATATGCATATGTAGCTCTTCTTCTATGGGTAATTCTGTATTTGTTTGTATAATCTTAGTGTTTTGTGATAGATTAAGGAATTCTTATTTCTTCTAAGTTTCCTCTTCCTTAGTCATGTTGTAACTGTGTAGAATAACTAAGACAAGAGGGAAGAAGTGTAGTGTGTTGATTGTTCTTTAAATCCATAGCCTATTAAAAGGGACAGTCAGCTATAAATTCTTTATCAGCCCAACAGTGTTTATTTTTGAAGGGGGCTGTGTGTGTATAAGTGAATAGGTGGTAGAATTAGAGGGTAACTTGGCCTTCTGTGTGTAACCCACTGGCTTTAGTAGTGTTTTGCTTATACTCTCAAACTCAACCTAAGGCAATATCCAGTTCTGTAGGAAGAACGTAATTCGGTTTCTGGACCAAAGCAGTTCTCAATACTTCCTACAAGTTTCTCTGTCAACTTTACCAATTGACTTTGCTCTGAATAGAAAAATGCTACGTAAAAATGTAGGAGAAATAGATTCCCTGGACTCTGAAGAGGAAGCAAATGGGTGTCCTAGATGAGATTAGTTTGTATGTTTTAACATTTTAAGCCCTTCTGGAATTATACTGTGAGTTGTTAGTTTAGCTGGTCAGAGTTGTGCTGAAGGATGATAAATTTTAGCCAGTAGCACATTAGAAATGTGAAAAAAAGAAAGAAACACACTTCTATTAACAGGGCTGATGGACCACTCAAAGTAGCTGGAAACTCATTAGGTGATGTACTTCCATCAACACATACATCTGCAGTAATTGAAAAACACTTAAGGAGTTAGAGACTTCAGATTATGATTCAGTAAGACATTTATTTTTTGCGTAGCTGTAGTGCTTAGAACCACTTCTTAAAATGCTTCAGAGACCTACTCTGAGGTTTACCTAGATCCCATACCATTGTATGGCAGCTGTTTGACATCTACAAAAGCAAAAGAATTTAAGGTTATGAAGAGTAAAAAGACGAATACGATTTGCAGAATTGTTTGCTTGATTTGTGTGTTTTAGTGAACATGAGATTGGTGTGGAAAACAAATGATAAATACATGACAACGAGTACATTTGTTTAATGTGTACTTCTAAGATATGGATATAGTTGCATTTTAGTAACTGTTTGCCACAGTGTTTGCTGCCTGTGATAGCTCCTGCGCCACTTGCAGTCAAATGTGAGCAAAATCTGGCTTTTGTGGGATGTAATTCAGACTCCATGGCCCCTTGACTTCCAACTGCTGGCGTGAACAACTTGTGTCTGGCAGGTAATGGCCTTCAAAAGATTTTTCTACAGCAGAAACAAAGAAAAGCCATAAGGGCTCTAGTTGTTCTCTCCCTCCTCTGTATAGCCCTCTGTAAAATATCACACTCTTTAATCACAGGTGACAGGCCACTGCTGCCTTTTCACTCTGTTGTGATATTTTCCAAGGAGAATTGTTGGTCTTCAAGTAAATGGTAGCTGAGGACAGAGGGAACAGGTTATCACGATGTGTTCTTGGACTCAAGAAAGTCTGTGGTTTCTTCAAAATAATTTCATGGCTCAGTTCCTCAGGAGGCAACAGCTATGAGTTAACCTTCTAGAGTTGGTGAATTTTTGGACTTCTTGAAAACCAAGTTAAACTCTTCATGCATATTTCATGAATGCTTCTGTAAAGAAACTTCTTTAGTGTCCACAGCGTATGCCAAACTACAAACTCTTTCTATTTGTATATGTACAAAGTCACATAGTTAATTCCCTCATCAGTCACTGAATAGATGCAGTGGTTTAGGATGAAGACACCTGGCTCAGCTACTCAGCAGTGTTTGGTATTCCATTAGCCTCCAAGTCATACCTGTGCTGAATCTAGGTTCCTTGTCACTTTATTTCCAGTTGCTACTGTGAACTCATGACCTTTATGCAAGAACTGGTGGTATCACTGGCATGTAGGGAA
Organism: Psilopsiagon aymara; assembly: GCA_024733675.1. NCBI lineage: Eukaryota > Metazoa > Chordata > Aves > Psittaciformes > Psittacidae > Psilopsiagon > Psilopsiagon aymara. Next base: position 31,075 of record JANRGW010151906.1, read on the forward strand.
GGAGTATGTGTTAATTCAGTTTGGGTGACCAGCTAGTTCAGTCCCTCAGTTTAGCAGAGAGAGAAGCAATTATGGCTCTGCTAAAATTAAGTGACAAGAAGTCAATTGGAATGTAAATAATTTTAACTTTCTTATTAAAAAATAGCAATAACTTTAGTAATCTAAAGTATTTGCTAACCCAAGTAATACAGGGGAAACTGACAGAAAAGGGCTTCATTTGAATTTCCTGGTGGTGGTAAACATTCTTGCTCAGGTTAGTTCTTTTCAACTGTTTTATTGACTGAGCTGGTGTTGATCTAATGGCATGGGAACTAAGTTTAGTTTGTAATGAGCATTCTGGGGCCAATTCTTTGTGATCCTTCCTGGCCTTGGAAAACAGCATTCAAGCTGCTTATTTCACAATACTAATGGAAAAGAATCTGTATATGAGAATTTTTCCCATGATTCCAATAATATAAAACTGTAAGAAACTTTTATTATTCACATAAAAGTAATTTGGGTTACTTGAAAGAGAATGATCATACACTTTCAGTTACCAGAAGTTTAGGGGTTTGTTTCTGTTGTGCTGTAACTTTAATTGCAAGTATATATTTTACTTGTAGTAGTCTGGATAAAAAGTAATATGCCTCCATCCTGGGGAAACAAACAAAAAAGCACCAACAAATTTCATTCTAGTTCCGCAAACCCCTCTCTTGTCATTACTGGTGTTGTTTAGAAAGGTCTTCTACTCCTAGTGCAGGTGACTTAGACAAAAGTCACTACAGTATAGGAAACATGCGCATCATCCTGTATTTGGCTTTAGACACTAATTTTTATCAGAGGATGTCAAAAAGGACTTGGTTTGTCTCATCTTGAACAGTCTCTTTCTTTGTAATTTTCATCAGTTTAAGAAATATGATCCCTTTTGTCTCTCAACTTCATGTTCAGCTGTGTTGATTTTGGAACAGACAGCTACACATGCATATGCAGAACACTTTTCAGATAACTTCAGCAGGTTTTTAATTTACTGACATGCAAATTGATTTTAATGTGATTATAAGTTTAAATACAGAACAAATTAAATACATTTTCCATAATTATGTATATATGAAAAAAAATAAGGAAAAGCTTTATATGTATCATGTCTTTAAACTGCATCTTTTTTTCTTTAAACTGCAGACTCTAGTTTTTGGTGCATTGCAAGTGTCATGAAATGACAAAATTGTTGAGAAGAAAGCAAACAGATTCTGCTGAATTAAACAGGAAGTTAAATGTACTATATATAAAAAGCATAAATTATGTGAAGACAATTGATTTTCAGTCAGTAAGGCTGTGTTTTGCTTTGTTTCTGGACAGTACTGTTTGTTTCCAGGCGGAAACAAACTTCTGAGCGGAATTAAAATAGCATGCCACTGTTTTAGCCTGACTGTGCCACATTTGCTGATGTAGAGTAAATGCAAAACGATTACAGCAAGCTAGAATTCCTGGTGGAGGAAAGAGTTAGGTGTGGGGAAATGGTGTGGGAGAAGATAGTTTTATTGCTTTTTCAGAATCTTGCTAGTCAAGGATTGCTTAAGAAGTTCTTGTGTATCTAAAGTGAATAAACCATGGTCTATGAATTTCAGTGAGCAGTTGGTGTAAACAAAGCTTGCAATTGGCACACCAGTAGCTTACCCCACAAACATGACCTTTTTTCAGAGGGTGGTCCCATGCTGTGGGTGAAGGTAGCTCTCTGGAGACTTGAAACTGTGTGAATCATCTGAACTGTCTCAGCAAACTCACTTGAAGTATGCCATATATCACCAGTGTTGCTTAGTGTGAGGACAAAAAGACTCTGACGGACTTGTCACACCACCTCTAATGATTTGTGACTTGGGTTCATAGGTTCCCTGGTGAAAAGATCAGATTGCACACACACATGTTCATTTGCGATTACCAATAACCTGTAATTAGCAAGAAGTGATATCAGATTCCTGAACTTCTAGTCTGGATCACTATCCTGTCAGTGCTGCAGAAAGAAATAGGTGTTCCCAGCAACAGGAGGTGACCCTGCCTCTGGTGGAAATGGGAGCCCTTTCATCACAGCCGTCAGCAGCCTTTTCCCAGCCTGAAGGTTTAGCAAAAGCAATCTTGTATTTATAGCTGAATTCCCAGCAGGGAGTGCAGGTCATACCATGAGCTGGTGTTCTTTGTCTGGTGACTAGCAATTTCTTACAGGATTCAGTGTTTTACCCTGTCCTGTTCCATGAGAGGAGCTTTCAGGGCTCCTGAGTTTGGCAGCATTCAAAGCTGGGGGCTCATGCTTGAGCTTTGTCAAGATTCAAGGCCACAGGTGAATGCATGGTCACACTTGTACAACTTTGCCGTGTTACCTTATTATAGTGCATGTACTTCTGTGATAGCTTGAAGTAAGCGTGATTAGAGCTTAAATATTTTGCTAAGCATACTTACTCTTTTTACAGGGGATTTCTGTCCCCAGTGGAGCACCATAGTAATTCACTACTTCATTACTCTCTGTGAGCCAAGAGCTGGTGGAGTGCTAGTTACATATAAGCAATTGATAACTAAGGAAGTCAAATGCTGTTATAACATTTATTTGATGCTGCTTAAAGCAAGACTTTTAATAGATTAGTAAGTATAAAGTATGTAACTTTCTTGCATGCCATATTGATTTGTATCAAAACAGTAATGCATATTGATTCATATATACGCAGTTCTGTTGGTGTGTGACAGTCTCTCCAATAGCATGTCCTGGTTTGGTTGGATTTTCTTATAATGATATTAAACAGCCCACAATAAATCTGCTTTAACTGGTCTCCAAAGCCTAGCAGCATCGCCCCAGGGCTTAGCTATAGGGAAGCAACAGCAACATGGGTAATGATGCTTTACTATGCTGTTTTGCCATCTGAGTTGGCAAGGAGCTCTTAGGTTAAGCACACAGTTGCAGATATTTCTAGTATTAGTACCATTAGTATTAGGAAAATTGAGAAAGAGTTATGTAAATGCAGTTTTATTGTTTCTGTTGGATAGGAATGAAACAGTCTATATTTGAACTTCAGAATTGGGAACCATATGGGCTTGTGCAGAAATTATATCAGTTCCACATTATAAGAGTCAGAGTATTCTGCTTTCTGGTGGGTACTCACGTGGCATCTGCTTAAAAATGTATAATCCAGCTTTATTTTAGAGCTCTAAATTTTGCTTTAATTAGAAGTGACTTGCATGTCAGTAGACAATAAAATTAGTAAAGTTGTTTTACTGAAGATAAGTTTTCTAGTTTTATCTTAATCTTTTTCACTTAGAAACCTTATATGCACTCTATTCTGTTCTTTTCATTTGATTTGTTTATATGCCTATCTTCCCTGTACCAAAATTCCCTCCTTTTAAATGCCACATCTTTGAATTTTATATAGGAGTTTCAAAGATACATGCACAACTTAACAGAAATCTTAATTTCTATTCACCTTTTGTTTCTTGCTTGCTGGTTCATGTTATAACGAAAATGAACTTTTTTGCTTCCTCTTCTACAGTCATTAAGCAGACACTGCCCAGGAGAAGTCAGTTTGCCCTGCTGAAATTTTTGTCCCCCTTCCCTACAAACGTTAACTGCCTGGCTTTTGTAACACAGGACTGGTATCTCCTTTGTTTCATTAATACTTCTTCTATACAGTAATTTCATAATGAGATCAGGGACTGGTTAATTTATAATCCTACTGCTGAGGAGGTTACGGTTTATTACATTAATAGAATAAGTGTTTGCTGCTAGATCACTGAGATCTGCTTAATAAAATAGATGATCTCATGAGGGAAGAAATTTTTTCAGCCATGTGGAAGAATATATTGAAAATAGTGATTGTGAGCAGCAACCTAGGGATAGATGGAATCCAAACACATCTATTTTGAGCTCAAAAGAGTAGACAAAGCTGAGTTTATGTGTCTGAATTGAAATCAAGGAGGCTGAAACCTTGAGAATGATGCTATCTTTTGCCACCAGAGGTTCATAACCCTTTATGGTTTTTTTGTGCTTTATTTTCTTTCTTGGTTAACTGTGGATGGTGTGCATGCTAGCATTAAACCTGGCACCTAAGTCCATTGGCCGCCGTCAGTGAGGCTTTCCCTAGCTATTCCTACAGTCTCAGAAAATGGCATGCCACAACTCGACCTGAGCAGAAAACGTGATGTCTGTGGGTTCATTACAAGGCCTCAGCAGCTTGGCTGCCATGTGGTTTAATTAATGGGGTTAGTGGTGGTGATTTATAACCCAAGTGTGTGTTTCAGCTCTCTTTTTCATGATGAATCTGAATGGGATTTATTTATTTATTAGATCATTGCTGATATTTAGATATTTATTAGATCATTACTGATATTTACTGATATTTATTAGGTCATTACAGTTTGCTACTGATAAACTATTTACAGAAGTTTATATTTGCAACAAAACTAATAATTTAGGAAAGCATGTAGTTCACTTGCTGTTATTCTTTCTTGGTTTTATTTTAAATTTGGCAAACATTTAACTTTCAGAGAACTTAATTACAAGGAAGAAACCTAAAATGACTGTAGGAATGATAAAAGCTTTCAGACAGCTGTACAGAGAAGGAATACTCCAAAGGTGGATCTTTCAAAGAAACAGATTCAATGTGGGGTTTTTCTTTTTTTAGTATGAACGTGCATGTTTGTGTGAAATCTCAGACCACTTGTTATCTTGACAGATGGATTTTGGGTTTTATGTTGAAATAATTTTGTCAATAGTCAAGGTCAGTCTTTGGAAAAAGTCTTTGAGCTTATCATCCATAGAGCAAAAGTTCTTCACTGTCTTGATTTTTGGACAGAAAAGGAAGATTATGAGGGAGCATCTGCCAGTTAAGAGGAAAACCAAGAGATATAAACCATGCATAAAAAAAAAGTTAAGAGGAATTGAAAATATAAAGCATACATTTAAAAGATGAAAATTATGGATTCTGTAATAAGAAATAATTGGGGTCTAGTATAAAAAAAAATAATCATGTAAATTGATAGAGTTTTAGGGATTTGAGGAAAAAATGCTTGCACTGTGTTCATGAATTACAAAGCTCTTCTTCAGTAATAATCTTAATCAATAGGCATTATTTGGCTTATAAAATCTTACCTCTTTACTGAAAACTGAGGTAATGAGTGTTGACATTTCCAGGGACTTCTGAAAGTGTGTCTGCCTTTAACAAGCTAGTGTGATCTTAGCTGTTGTTACTATTTTTCTGCTAATAAAAAATTGGACATACAATCTTTTCTTTTTTAGTATTCCTAAATATTTGAAGTATTTGGCTTATGAGTGGGTGTATGCCTGATGAAATACTCCAGCAAAAGTTACTGAGAGACAAAAGGAGCATTTCTGTATGTCACATTTCATGACATCATTCTCCAGAATGCTCCTAGGCTTCTGCATTCAGAGAGTGTAACCATAGTGCCTTAAGTCTATCCTAGTTAGTTCTTTCGTTTGTCCAGTATGTGTAACCTTCTCCTGCAGCATGTTCAGGGACGTAATTTAAGCTTTTCTCATACAGGATGTAAGTCAATAAAACTTAGGACAGCTGAAAGTATCTCCTCATGTTTTGTTCTGTTTTTGACAGATGTGGACTGAGCTTAAAATTGCCTTCAGTAGCTTATGCTGTTGCTGCAGTTATACATAGATGAACAATTTATTCTCAAATCAGGATACTTGCAGGCAGTCAGTGGAACCTAGCCCATAGCTGAATAGCCATAGCATGGAACCCAGACTTGGTCTGACAGTATGGATATTGGGCTTGTTAGGTGCCAACTCACTTTGCAGCCTGGCTTGTAAGAAGAGGAACAAGGCATTGGCGAGCTTTCACAACCAAAATCTGTTTATGCATGGAGCAGACGTTCAGATCTGTTCTCAGGCATTCAGAGCTCTCCTGTCCTGTCTTTTTCTGACTCAAGTAATGAGGAAATGAGAAGGCTCACCCATGCCTTGGTCTTAGCGTGAGCCATGGGTTTACAGAAGCATTTATGGTGCCAGCAAAGATGAAGTTGGACTTGTTCTGATTTGTAACCCAGACAGACACATGCCTAGCACTAACAGTGCCTTATGTACTCTCAGGCGTCTACAAGGGTTTAATTTAGCTCTGGCTGAAATAAGTAATTAAACTTTCCCTTCAATTATAAAGTAGAGTGGGAAGAGAACTGGAGTGAAATATATTTTCATATTTGATTCTAAATGCTGCTTGGGTATTTCTGTTACCAGTAGCTTTGCCATGCTTAGCTTCATATTACAAATAAGAATAACATATTCACATTCTGTAGAATAGAACTCAAAAATATTTTCTTTCTAGTCACCAGTTGTCTTTGTCGAAGTCTCTGTGAGGTGATTATATTGTTTAGTAAAAAAACTGAGAATTTTTAAATCTTAATCTCGAAAGTTCATTTTTGCTTTCTTAAAAGATTTGGCTAGAAGTTCACCTACAAATGACAAATTTTTCTGAATCACAGAGCCATATACATTCAGAGTAGCCAAATCAATAAGATTTAACTATTTATATGTAATATTCCTGATTATTTACTCTTGCAGTATTAGGAATCTAACTCTATAGAATGCTGTTAAATCAATGAACAGTTGTAGGTACGGGAATTAGTAGTAGTACTGTAGCACTTTGAGACTCTGGTCTTTTCCAGGAATTCTACTGTGTTACTACTAAACTGGTAAAGGAAAAAGATAACTAGAAATTCTCAAATGCCTACAGTGTGAATACAAGATGAGACAACAGCTGGATGTAGGCAGTGAAAGAAAGGCAGTGCTAGTGTAGTGTATCCTGAACTGACATTGACGTGAACAGAGATGTTCACGCATGAAGGACTGAACACATTATCTTTGAGAGATGTTCTTCTCCCAACAACTTATTTTACCCATTAAAAGTCTCTAAAGTAATTTTAAATCCTATATCAGTGCTCCCCAAATGTAACTGAAGTAGTTTTATAATGGTGCCAAGCCTCCGACTCATCTCAGATTCACTGCAGTGGAAGGTTGTTGTGCTCTTTTGGTTTTGTCTGCTATGCCCGCCCACCCAAATCAGCCTCCCAAGCATGTGTACATGTGTGTGTGTGTGCCTTTTTTTAACTCAAGTAATGTCTTCCAGAATGTCAGCATCAAATAATAGAGAGATTATTTTGACAGAAGCTCAGGAATGCTGTGACTGGGAGGGGTATGTCCTTCACAGTCAAATCATGGAAACTTTACCTTCAAACTGATGTTCTTCTGGAGGCAGGCCAAGAAGAGTGCAGTTCTTTACAAGGCAGTATGAAAAAGGAATATAATAGTGAGAAAGAGGGGATTTAGGAAATACAAGTTGTATGACTATCTAGATGTGTTGGTTTGTTTTTTTTAATCTGATTTTGCAGTTTCAGTTTCTAAACTGTGCCATGTCAAAAGCTGGGAAGTAATTACAATTAACAGTGCATAGGGTTTTTTTGCTGTTGTTCTTTTATTATGATAAACATGGGTTGGCTGGAGTGACTGATTTTTAGCAATCCTGTAAGTTTCAATGAGTCAGTTTATGGCATTATTTTCTTAAAAAAAAAAAAAAAATAATTGAAAAATGCTAATATTGCAGTCTGTCATTAACCTTCCTTTCAATACAGCTGCTGCTGAGTGCAGATGAAACACCGATGTGGAGAATGAAGAATCACACTGCAAGGTGATTTTTTCATGTAGAAAGAAGGGACAAGCATGGGAACTTTGCATGGTGGTGTAGTGTATTTTCTTTATTGTTTATTAGTTTGACAGTCCTCGTGGACTCTGTCAATAGCTAATCAATGCCAATTTTCTCTGCTGCCTCTTTTGAGATACTAACATGTTGAGCAGGTTCAGGAACTCCCGGTGCCAACTTTCTGACCTCTGTAGCACATCTACCAAAAGTACTGAAGTATTCATTTGGATATTTTGTCCTTCTTCCCTTCACCAAAGTTTTGACTACAAGTTTTAAACAAAACAGAAAAACATTATGGCAGGATGGTGAAGCACAATTCCTTATGACCAGTAAGCTGAAAAATCTTTTGACAATTTGATGCTGGTGATATTTCCACCACTGGCATCTAATCCTCTGCAGTGCCACAATTTGCACTACTTGTTGCAGGCAAATCTGCTTTGGCTTGCAGAGTCTCCCAAGGCTGATGAGCCTTTCAAGTGGAGAACCTTGTGTCTCTAAAGTTGAGTCCTCAGACTGAGTTCTCTTTCTCATTGCCATTTGGCATCACAATTATTTTTTCTTCATTATCAACTAGTAACCTAACTCCACCACACAAGGTAGGATGAAAAAGGCTGGCCTTGAAAAAGGTCAGAAATCTAAAGATGAGCAAAGCTGTACTCACACATGTCTTAATGGTCTGGACTACAGTGCCTGCTCAGCTCAGTGGACTTGGCAGGTGGGAATTGACATTCTTAGTTTAGGCGTATTCCTGCTGATGGATATTACGAATGTACTGGTGCTGCAGAATGAATTCTTTCTTGCCAACAGTGAATTTCTGCACTGTTTGGATCTGTGATATGGAAGGAAGACTGAAGTTCCTTTTTTTCTTTTTTTTTTCCCCTCTCTTTTAAATTAAAAATTCAGACCTTGATGTACTATGGAACTGATTGACTGTGGATCCCTGAGATACCAGTTTTGGTTTTGTACTTTAATTGTAGCCAGCTGTTACCTATAGTTTCATCCTTCATAAGCTTCTTGGAGTAAAGGTCATTGTTACGCTGTAAGTGGTACAACTGACTAACAAAGCACTGACATAAAGAAGTTATTTAAGTAATACTTGAATAAGTGTGAAAGGAATCAAATTTTAGTCTTTTGAAATTTGTCCTATTGTGTAATTAAAGCAGTGGGGTTTAAAGAAAGAAGCTGTCTCTTATTATGGATTCACTACTTCATCTGCTTTGGGAAGAATGGAACAGCATTTTGGCTACATCTTTGAAAAATCCACCAAATTAAATAAAAGCAAATCATAAAGATGTGTGCAATTGGGAAGATCTAAGTCTCTAATTAAACAAAAAGAGTTGTTGTTTTAGAAAAAGTCGGTGTCTCAGGCCTACTTTGTGGGCAGTGAAACAGAAGTCATCAATCTCTTTCTTCCTCTTTGCTATTAGCTATAATTTTCTTCCCTTCATTCTGGTTGTCTTCTTTCCCATAAGCTGTTAATGCAGGTGCAGTTGCATGATGATTTCTATTAGAAATGTTATTCAGCACTAGTCTGCTTCTTTTTGGAACAAATGAAAGGCTTCACTTGGTCTCAAATGTTTAAATCTCTGATCCTGTCATAGCAGTGTCCTCAGCTGCTGCAGCAAGGTTGGTGTCTAACAGAAAATATTACCATCTTCAAAGCAAATGATACCAAAGTGCTTTCAGTCAGGCTGATATAAGAGGTAGGCACTGGCACTAGAGGGTTCTGTCTTGAACAGAGAAGCAACAAGAGTTATATGTAGCTCCCTAATTGAAAGAATTGTACAAGGAAGAGAGGACTCAGTATTCTGCTAATTTTCTAGGCTTGGTGTTGATTTATGTTTTACAGTTTAAATTTTCTACTATAAGTCTGAGTAAGCTGGCCATCTGAACAGTAGGTGGTTAGAACTATGCCTGGAGTTTTTTTCTGCCTGTGTCCTCTCATTCACACTAAAGGAAAATACAAATGAATAGTTCTTGGGGTTTATGACCATGGGAATCTTTTGTAGGGGTGCTTGGAAGAGACGGGGTCAACCTTACTAAACTGGGAAAAAGCACCTCTTATCAGAAGGCAGATCAGCTTGAAGGAGCACCTTAAACTAAGGGCATGATTCTGGGCAGCAAGCACTAGGTGGCCCTGCTTGGGCAGGGCAGTTGGCCAAATAGTATCCAGAAGTATTTCCCTGCCTCACCATTCTGTGATCTTCTTTAACATGTATATTCATGTTCTTTCCATTAAAAATGAGCAACTTTTTTAAACAGTTGTGCCTGAGAATATTATTTCCTGTAGATCAACAGGAATTAGCTGTTGTAACTGTGTAGGATTTTAGAAGTGACTGGTGACCACAGACAGAATATTTCTGTTCCTCCGAATATTTAAAATGGTCTTAACGCCATGGTTGGAAACTGGCTTTAATCTGTAACTCCTGGTTCTCTGCACTGCTGCAGGTCTTCTAAGCCATTTTCTTTGGGGCTTTGTTTTTTTGGGGTGTTGTTTGGCTGCAAGGTGATTAAGTAGATAGCCTTAAAAAAACACTTTGATTTTAACAAATGGCTGTCTTTGTATATGATAAATATATCTTTCTGAGAGGGGATTTAAAGGAGGTATGGTGAACCTTTGTGTTTTGATAAATTCAAAATTTGAGAGAAAAGCAAAAGTGAGAGGAAGATACAGTGACCGAACAGACTTTTAGGGTTAAGCATGGGGAAAAAGGAAATAGGAAGATGGTAAAGGACAATCAATGGAACGGGCAGATAAGAACAATGGTCACATCAGCAGAGTCAAGAGTTTGTGTGGAGGCAATTGATTGCACACACAATAATCATGTTTTTTCTTAATAAAGTTAACAGGAACTTTCTAAAGGCATGGAGAAAGTGGCTGGGTTTTGGGGGGGTTTGGGGTTGGTTTTTTTTTTTTTTTTTTTTTTGCTTGTTCGTTTTGTTTTGGGTGTTTTTTGAAACTTCTTTGTATAACCTGTGCCATGAGGCTATGAACCCCTTTTCCTTCTAGCTGTAGATCTGCCTTTCCTGGAGGAACAGCTGGATTTGAACCTCAGTTTGTCAAATGCAGATAGATCTATTAGTCATTTATTTTCTGTGGTGACTCATTAGGTGACCCAGTCTTACCTTTTCATGCTCATCTTGCACAACAAATTAAAACTGAATCCATTACCCAGAAGCAAAATGAGACTGAAAGCTACTGACAGGCTTTCCTTTCAATTAAGCCTTAAAGTTTATCAGCTGACTTCAAGCCTGTCTTCCTGAAGGTAGGTTTTGAGATGTAAATCTGGAATTTTTCTCCTCCCATTAGCTGTAAATCAGAGCTATAGTGAGCTTGCATACCTGTGGAAATGCTTTATAGTTCTGCCATAGAAATGTTTGAATTGCCATTCACTACACTTAGCTTACTCATAACAAACTTCATTAGAATTGACACAGTACTGAGATCTCTCTGTAAGGGTAACCTAATGATATAAAGCTGCAGTGACTGCTGCTTGATCAGGGTAGAACCAATCTATGTTCTGCTCAGTGGCATAGCAGATCCCTGGTGCTGTGCTATTAAATGCTGTTTAACCAGGTGATAAATAAATGTGAAATTCTGAATCCTCATCCCTTTTAATGCAGCAGATTAAAATGGGAAACAAATAAATTGCAGTAAATTTCATTTTTAAATTCTAACTTGTCTAAAGTTTTATCTTGCTTTTCAGGCAGGGCCTCCCTCCTCCCCACAGGAGCAAAAATTTATTTATTTATAATTTTACAAATGTTTTTATTCTATCATACTTCTTTTCTGATTTGAGGGTGACCATAGACTTTTTCTTTTCAAGCATTTCTTCATTGTTTGCTTCCATCTTTCCTGTGGAGATCTGGGGACAGGGTTAGCTATAACACGAGAGAACCCATTTTGTGTTTCAGCTGTTCTTTCTAGGTCTTGACACACAGGGTAAAAAAACAGGTCAATGCAAATAACATGGTATTGCTGTTTAAATCTGTCAACAACCTTCAGAACAGTGGCCTGCTTATCCTTCATGTTGTCCATTCTTATCTCTGATCTAAATAAGGAGAAGAACCCAAACAGCTTACAGAGTTGGACTAAAGTCTCAAAAATAGAAATATTTGATGTTTGTCACAGCTGATGAGCAACTGATTGGCAAGGGTGTTGCTCATGGCTGCTAAGGCTACTGATCTCTCTGTTTAGCTGTGTGTATATTTAAGACATGGATTGTTAGTTGACACTTGTAATAGACACCAAGATTAATATATATTTCATTAAATGAAATTTAAAAGTTCTCAAATATATTGTTGTTAATTTGGGTCCTGCTCCACATCAGGAAGAGAGAACCAGGAAGTGCTGAAAAATGGAATTTCAAAAAGCTTTCAGATAGTTTCTTTCATATCTTACTTGAACTGTTTCACAAATCAAGAGTGGGAATTACTGTGTAGAACATTTCTCTGAGAGCTTTCATCTTCCTCATACTTAAAGAAAAATCCCAAACTATTAAGCGCGGCTATAATGACTGCTTTGTTAGGGAACAATGTGCTTTAAAGTTCTGAACAAAAGCTTTTATCTAGTAGCAGGAAATTTTGTTTCTTATAAGTATCAGGAAGACACTTCTCTTGTAGGTCTGTTAGCCCATATGCAGATGCTCTTTAAGCATTTATGAAAATTGCATTTGTTTAGTGTCATTGGTAATCACAAGAGTTCAGATTGTTTTCTAAGGTGTCCCCAGTGTGTAAGCACAAAATTCCAGTGCTGTACAAATAGCATGGGAGTTACTGCTTTTACAGACATATCTTTTGTAAAGCAGTCTTGTCAAAGAGATAAAAAATTATCCAATAATATAAAAAACTAATCGGCCTTGACTGTAGCTTGAAAAAGTGCTGATCTAGTAAGGATCTAAATCATTCATGATTCAGTTGGATCAGCAGCGAATGATTTTGTATGTCTTTGGCTCCATTCCAAATCAAAGGCTTGGAGTTTTGAAAGTGAAGGAATTGAATTTGCATGTGACTTACATTCCAGTTTGTTTTGTATTTGAGCAATCAGATGGAGATTTTTCCTAAGCTGGTAAATGTTTGGGTTGCCCAGCTCAATGCATCCTGCTTTTCGGGAGTGCTAACCATCTGCCTTCTGGGTTTGTGCGGAATCATTAGTCTCTTCCAGAAGTACTGACTTTAATCTTTTACTTATTTCTTAAGCCAGCTAATTTTTTATTTAGTGGGAAACTGTAATCTAACAGTAGTTGTAACACAAAACCAGATCGGTAAATTGATTGTAATACAAAAAGAAAACAAATATAGCAGTGAAGAAGGTAAACATTTAAGCTGACCTGACCCCAGTCTAGCAAGCAAATATGGGGGAAACTGTATAAATCTGCGTAGCCTCAAGAAGTGTAAGTATGATGCTCCCTTGTTATTAAGTAAAACTGGCAACAGTTGAAAGAGGAATTGGGTAGTACTTAACAGAATAACCTCTCTCCAATACTTAAAACTATTACTTCATTATTTTAGGGTGCTATAATAATGTTTACTTCATTTCTTTTAATGTGTATTAGGTTGTAATGGGCCAATAAATGCTATCCTTTTCCAGGGTATTTACAAATTTGAGAAAAGCATTTTGTATTACTCCTTTAAGTGGAACTAATCATGGAATTGAAGAAATGTTCATGGAAGTCATCACAAAAGTGCCTATTGACTTTAGTGTGTGTGATCCATACCTAATAAGTCTTCAAGACAGGATCTGCATTTTAGATATAGCTTTTATGTTGAGGTCGTACAAGTTACTTGTCTATGTGAGTGAAATATGTGGATAAAGTTCACACAGATAACACCCATCAGCTAATATAGTTTCAAAAGTCAAGCATTCGTGACGCTAGACAAATATTCTCCTTGTGTACATACATTAATAATCCTTATTTATATTATGTTCTTTGTTTTGTTTTGGTTATTTTGTTTTTTTTTTTTTTTTTTTTTTTCTCTTTACAGCTTCTAACTCACAGTGCATTGGATAGACTGAATGGTTTCCCTCTGTCAGCAACTTTGATACTTTGCTTTTATCCTGATATTCAGAGTGTATCCCTGTATCTTATTTACTGTATTCCATTTTAATTCTTTCTGAAGTCAGAATTACTCATTTTCTCATAAGCTTTTCCATGGCACTCATTGCCGTAATATCTGAGTGCATCACAAACATTAATGAATTTATTTTCACAACAGTGAACAGTGACTTCCCTTGACTTCAGTCCTTTTAGCAAGTGCTCAGCATTTCTGCAAATCAGACCTAGGGTCTCCAGGCAGGCAACCAGAAAATGAGAGCATGCACTTGCTGACTCTCTGTGAAAGCCCACTGTATCTGGATTTTCCTCAGATGGGATTCTTAGGTGCTTGCTGAAAGCAGTGCTGGTGAGACTGGGGATTATTTGGTTGCATTCCAGGCTCTGGTGTGGAGTATACTCCATTTACTCCAAATTTTCCCATGGCTGTGGTTCTACTTTTCTCCTTCCGTTTTCTAGGCTCTTTCTCTTTACTGAGACCTTACTTTCATTACTCAGACTTCTTGACAGCAAGTCTCTCTCTCCCTCCTGCCATTGTATGAGTCAGTCTTAATTTTTTTTTTTTCCTCCTCTCCCCCCCCTCCCCCTTTTGATTCTTACTGAGATTCCTGTACCATTCTCACTGTCTTCTGGATCTAAATCTAGACTTAGTCTCCTTCCTGTTCCATTGTCCCATTCTACCACCTCCCCAGCGGTGCTAGGTTTGGTTTAGATATTTGTTTTCCTTTATGTCAATTCAATTTCTTCCCCTTAGTTTCTCTTTCTTTGGTTTTTTTGCAAAGCAAATCCAGATTTCAGGTCTATCAGTTTTCTGTACTTTCTTACATCCTACAATTCATATTCTTGTTCATTGCAGTCCTCATCTGAAGTGTTATTTCATTCCCGCTTTCTCTGCTTCTCCCAGTTTCTCTTCTGGGCCTTTCCCAACCAGCTTTCCTTGAATTTTAGATGTTATACACCCCACCTTTCTCCCCTGTTTTCCTTCAACCTCCCAATGCCAGTTTCCTCCTTTTATTCACTTTTCTTACCTACCTATGAATATCAGTCCCTTTCCTCCTCCCTCACATTTCCTCCTTATTCTCCCATGGCCCTCCTTGAACTCTGTTTTGTTCCCCTTTTTTATTCTTGTCATGAATGTTCCTTTGTTATATTCTGTCCTTTTCCAAGAAATCCAGGGAAAGTACTAGAGAAATGAGCTGCACGTTCTCCGCTCCAGTTCCTGGGCCTGCAGAATACTAAAGCTGCAGTTTGAGGGACAGTCTCAGTCAGTCTAGGACTGGAGCTCACCAGTGTGGACTACATAGTGAATTCAGATCAGAAGAGATCTTGTGGGTCAGATGTCTATATACATGCTGTTATCGGAAGTCCATAAGAGTGGCTGTGGCATACCTTGGAAATGAAACAGGGGGGGACTGGGAAAAGATGCTGAAATGGCAACATGACGAATACTCTCTCTTCTACAACACTGGTTCAGTTGCCTTTTTTAAAAAAAGATAAATTAGACTCAGACAGATACGCACTAGAGGGGAAAAAATAGTGCTCAGGTGGTTATAACAATGATAAGGAATTTATAATTGTCATACTGGAATATATTTGAGTGAAAAATTGGCAATATTATCTACGGATTCCTCCTGCCCCCTCCCTTTTATTGCCAACAGCCAAAGGTAAATGAGAAACATTTGCATCAGGTAATCAACTTTTAGATGAATGCTGTTGTGTCACTGCACTTTGACTTAGCATGTCATCATTTTGTGTATATGCAGCTACCTGACTTCTGTGTGCACAGAGGGCTACTCCATCTGTTGGCACACATTTCGTAGGTTCTCAGTATTTTAGTTGATACAGACCAGTATAAGGGAACATGAAACTTTTGGGTTTTTTTTTTTTCCTTTTCTGATGCATAGCCACAACAATTTTATACTGCTTGCTGCGAGGTGAATTGTTTTAAATGTACATTCTTTACAGGGAGAATTTTAGGGAGATAGTTTTAATTTTGATATGCTGTTACAGAGTATTAAGAAAAGTGGAAAACTAGGACTGGAATGGGCTTCAAGAGGTAATACTAGCACCCTAAGTCTTTTTATGTGTATTGTTCCAAGCATATATCTGTCTTGCCTGTTCTAATTACAGACATTCCACATCTTACCAGGCAATTTGTCACAGTCTGTTATTCTTTTCACTGTTTGAAAGTTTCCATTATGTTTAATATGCATTGTTCTTGCTGCAAGTTGAATCCATTAACAAACATGGAAAGTAGGCTATTCCCATCGTCTTTGTTAGCAGCCTTTTAGGTACCTGTGGATTATCATCTTGCATCTCCTCTAGCTTATCTGTAGCTTGTCCTTGATGCTATTACACATTATTTTGTTAATTGTTGAGTTCTCAGATGAAGGAATTTTATCCTGGCTTCCTATGTGCTATTTGTTGAAGCTTATCTGAAATTCTAAAAAGGCACATGCTATATACAGGCAGTCAGATGCATAGATTTGAAGGACTGAAAATAGCCCTCCTTGTTTACCTGGGAGAAAATTTCTCTACTACATTTCTTTCAGATCTCTATGAACCCCATGGCAGGGGGGTTGAAACAAGGTGATCTTAAGGTCCTTTCAAACCGTAACTGTTCTATGATTCTATGACTGTTTTCATATCCAACTTGTCCCTAATGCCCTTTTTTCCTTTGATTTTTTTATTTGATACAAGGCACATGATAAAAGAGGCAATGGAACAGAAAGCAAAATGGTCTTAGAAAACTTCACTGTAAAAAAACAAGATTTGCTGAATATGCAGGCAGTCATGCAATCTTAAAGTTTCATGCTTGTTATTTTCTGGCTCCCTCAGTTGATGTACATGGTATTTCACTTGAGGAAGTTCTGGGTGGTTATTGAATTAATCATATCACTGGAAGTGTGTTTCATAGAGCTATATAGTGGATTCTAAGATATTATTTTCTAACTAGCTGGCTACAATTAATTGACTCATGGGCAGTTTTACCTTTAATTGCTGCCCCTCTGTTCCTTGTGTATAATACTGACCACCTTGTTTTACAGGAGAGTTATGAAGTTAGATTAATTATGTCTGTTTAAAAGAGGAGCACGCTAAGATAATACCATAAGAGAACTATAGAAAGCCCATGAGGAATGTAATCATTCTGTATTCAGTGCAGGGTTTGGACCCTGTCCAGTAAATACACTGTGGGATTACACTCTAGGTAGTGAATGTGGAAAGAAAAGATGAATAACTATAGAGTACTATCCATACCCTGCTTTGAACAAAACAGAAGTCCTGTAGAAATATAGTATTTGAATGTAAATGGGGAATACACCATATGCATACAAGCATGTCAGGGAGAGTTTGTTTAGATGGGCTTATTTCTGGAGTTTTCCACCATCTGTATTCTGTGGGGGGTTGTAAAATCCATGATACATGCATTTTATAGGATGCCTAGCTTTAGTCTATTGCTGTAAAAAGCATACTTGCCATTTTCTGAAAGGAAAGCAAGTACTGGGGTAATACTGAGATAATATATGAAAGAGTATGTCGTGCACGTGAAGAAATAGTGCTATGTAGTAAATTAAATGCAAAATTATATCAAGTTAACTATGTCAGAAAGTAATTAAGAATCCTTTCTGAATTTCTAGGCCTAATTTTAGTATAAGTAGTAAGACTATTTTGGTAAGTGCTTGACCAATGGAGACAATGAAAGTGGTATATCCCAGGGAAGGTCAGAAACACAAGAGAAATGTGTTATTTCAGCTACCTATGATTGCTGTCTTCCCATGTCATTTGGGTAGTAGTTGTCAAGTAATTTCAGACTAAACTTTTAAAGACTATGAATGACTTTTCATTGTGGAACCTAATCAGAGAATCAATAGAGAGGTGGTTTATTGACACAATGTTATTACCAAAGTACATTCTGTAACAACGTGCTTAACTTCAACATCCTTTTACAAACAACATAAGTCAGAAGAACGAATATAGTAGTATTTAATTCCACAAATGGGAATTTTAGAAAAATGAGGATGTTTGTTAAAAAGAAATTGAGAGGCAGCTAAAGAATCATCTTTACAGATGACATAGGTATTGTTTCAAGCCACTTTATTTGAAACTAAAAAAAATGTAAAATGCATTGAAGCATTTTAGAAAGATCAAATTAAAAAGTGTCATTGTGAAACACTGAGGTTAGAGAGATTACTAAATACAGGTATGTTCTTCACAAAATTGAATCCCCCTTCAAATGTCAGAAATAAAGAATATAAAATCTATTGGGTTAAATGTGAAAAATACAGTAAGGCAGAAGAAACCTGATTGAGGAGGAACTTCCAAAGCTTTTTCTCTAGCTCACCCGGACTGGAGGGTCTGTCAGGCAGTTTCTAAGGCTGATCAGAGTATAAGAAAGCTGCAGCACAATGCACACACACAAGAAGGATTTGTTACAGTAACAGTGAATGCAGATTCCCACATGGAGATTATAATTCAGTAGAAGAGGCAGCAGAGCAAACTGACAGAAGAAGTACTAAATATTGGTTAAAAATATCTGCACCTGGTGGCATTTGCCCAAGAGTTCTAGAGGACCTTTAAAGATGAAGTGGTTAAATTGAACGATATTTACTGTGTTGCCTCTTACCTAACACTTCCTTGATAACATAGAGTTGGAGTAAGATGAATGTGATGTCAAGGTATAAAACAGTTTCTTGAGAGTATCCTGGGAACTACTAACCAGTAAGCCCACATTCAGTAAATTGACAGAAACTATAACAAGGCATAGTTACTGGACATATACATAAATATGATATGTTGGGGAAGAGTCAACATGGCTTATTTAGTCATTCCTCACTGCTAGAGTCCAATTATTTATTTTAAAATAAGCAGCTATGAAAGAAAACCAGAGATACTCATCATGGAGAAATATCTAAAAAAATCCCCAAACACGCAAACCAACAGTGTGAGAATTAGCATTCAGTTTTCTTAATGGGGAGGATGTCATAGGATTTTGCACTGGGGTCTGAATATTCTGGATAATTGGGTTTATATTCACTAATAATGAAGTCCTCATGAGATTGCTAAGCTAGTCAGGATAAGGAAGTGAAAGAACAACTTCTAAGAGCAGAGAAAAAGGAGGTGAAATTCAGTCTAAGTAAATGTGAGGACGTTCAGTTGGAGGTAGAAAAAAATCCCAGTTGCGTTCGTACACCATGATGGAAACTAATTAATTGCTGCTTTTAAAGAATGAGACGTAGGTACTGCAATGAATAATTTTAGGTCCTTAGAAATTATTGGGAAAAGAGTGAACACCCTTCCCCCCCCCCCAAACAATTTATGTCGCTTTGTATACATTCACAGTATGCTCATGTCTTGAAGTCTTAGGTATATATTAGAACTTGTAAAGGTGAGAAGAAGAGTGACAAAGTTTATTAAAGAATTACTTTCTCTGAAGTGGCAATTGAATAATCAAGGGCTCTTGAGACTAGAAAAAGATGACTAAAGGATATATGACAAGAATCTAGAAATTATTGTTAGGCTGAGGGAAGATGAATGGAGAATTATTATTTACAGTTTCTTTCTCTACAAGAACAATAGGGCATCAAATGAAGCTAGCAGAAGGCAGTCTAAAAACAAGTAAGAGAAGATGCTCCTCAGAAAACATAATTAAGCAGTGCAAATCTCTGCTGTTGGGTGTTAGGATTGCTGAGTGGTTTTCTGAAAAATCAAATGCACAAAATCAGAGAAAGAGATTTCAGTGGGCTGTTAGGTATAAATGTACCACCAGTGACGGAGAAATCTCCTAAGCAGCAAATTGCTGATGGTAAGGAGCTTCAGAATGATCATGCAACTATGGAAAAGGGAAGACAAAGTGTGTAGATTTTTGATGAAAGGAAGCAAGTAATAACAGTGGTGAAAGATGGGAAGGTGTGAATATAGTGTATGAGAAAGGGTAGAGGCAGACAGGAAGGAAACTGCAGGTGGCTGAAAGAGCAAGAATGGGAATTTGGAGCCAATGCTGCGTAGCATTGTTCTCATTTAGACAAGGAGCAGCATGAAAACCATAAGAGAATGGCAGAGGAAGAGCTGAAAATGCATATATTTTGTGTATATAGTAATATTTCTTTCTTGGATTGGGTGTTAGAAATCCTATTGATCCTAATCTAATATTAGACTATATGTTTGTTGATTTGAAATGTTTGATTTTTTTTTTTTGAACAGTAATTATATTTAAGATATGTCTGTAGGCCATTGTGTTTAAAGAAAGTAACACATGAAAATTTGAGAATCAGAGCTATGTTAAAATATTAATTCCAGTACGCTTAAAGTTCTTTAGTACGTGAATATTTTCTTGCATTATGATAACAAAATTGGTATCATCAGCTGGCTTGGACTCATGGAACCTATACTGTGTTTTAATTCATGGTGTTGTTGCAGATCTCTCTTAAATAAGTTGTACATGTGTTAGTTTGGTTTTATGTTTGTTTGGTCTTTAATTCATTAGTTCTTTCTTTTGTCAGAGTGAAGTTTAGCTTGGTATGATCAATAGAAACCTAAAAATCTTCTAGGTATCCAAGCAGAGGAAACAGAAATTAATTTCTATGAACTGCACCATTTAATTGTCTTAAAAAAACCCAGCCCCCCCCCAAAAAAACGCACAAAAAACTAAAAAACAATGAAACAAACAAAAAAACCCTCCCATGAACAAAAACAAAAAACAACCGAAACAAACAAAACCCAAACAAACCAAAACCCAACTCCCTAGTGAATGCAGTGATACTGTATGCTTTTCAAAGAGTTGATTACAGAGAGGATCAGGAAAGGCCACTGAGTATGAGGTATGCGGTGATGTTTTGCATTACACTGAGACATAAAATTGAAGCTGATAAACACAGAGCTTTCAAAGGCATGCTAAAATTAAGCTCAAAGTCACAGCTAGTAAAGGAGGCAGAGAAGAGGACATTTTGCTTACCAAGTAACTTCTTTTTTGTCCAAATCACTGGTTAATCCTTAATATTGTTATTTCTAATACCTAGTTAATTCAGACATGCAAAATATTTCCTAATTACGTATTTCATACATATCGGAAATTATCCAGTAAAATGTCAGTTCCATGAGTGCTTCTAAGTCATGTTGATTGCTCTGTAACATCTGCTACTGAAAGACAAGGATTTTGTGGGGTGCAGTTTTGCTGGATTTATTTGTCTCTTAGATGTAAAAGAGGATTAGCTTCCCTTTGAAAGCTGATTCCTTTGATTACTAGCATGCATGATTTCATTTCCAACCTAATATTCTATGCAGAATGCATTGCACATGAGTCCTAAGTAGTTCTGTTATTTATTTGTCCCACTGCAGTGGGAAATGGTTCAGAATGAAAATCCTCTGTCATGTGTTGGACAGGTATTAAACTGTGAAAACGCAGAAAACCACAATGTTTACCTGATGATTGCTTTTTTTACTCCAGTTAGCTCAGTCTCAGTGTTACTAATTGGATTATATGTGAAAATGTAAGTAACCCATGGGTTTCAAAGTTTGCATGAGGAATGACCATTTTGCATTATTTTTTTCCACACTAGAGAGAGTTCTCTCTGAGGCTTAGGAGATGCATAGGCTGTCATTCAGATGACTGTGATTGGGATTTTGGATCAACCTAACAAAGTTGTCTATTAGCTGGTAGTTACCTGCCTCTATAAATGCCTGCATCTCTCTAAGACCTGGAGAGGTTCAGGGAGTTTGAGGTTTCCTTGAGGCACGTGAAAATATCTTTCTCTTCACTCACTGGCTGTTTGAAGATTGCTTCTTGCTTTAGAGCTGGCATGTGATACGGAGGTAATCTCTTCCTCTTTTTACGGCTAAGATTAGGAGAAGCCTCCTGTTGACTTTAAGGTGTCTCTGAAGCTGTCCATGGAAGCTGATGCAATGTCATGTAGTTCGCAGGTAACTTCTGTGTCATACAGAACCTTTCAGAAGACCATTTGGTCTAACTTCCTCAGATAGACCTTAATAATAGTCCAGGGTTTAAGGTCTGATGTTTTGGCCAAATATGGTGAGCTATTTGATTTGACAGTGGTAAATGTACAGAGAACTTAGGTCTTGCCTGACTGGGTTTTCTTACATTTCATTTTTAAATGCATTTTGAATCAAAGCAGAATGCTGGTTTTCTGCAGATGGAGCCTTTTCTGTCTGTCATATTTGTATTTTTTATAATTTCTGTGTGAAGCGAAGGCCTCTCAGTGTGTTTAGAGGCTTTACATTGAGCTTGTGGTGTTACTTCTGTTATCAATCATTTATAGAAATCTTTTTTATTTGTTGTTCTATGAAATGCTCAAACTGCTTATCTGCAGCAGTTTTATCTGTCTGGCATAGTCTGTCCGTCTAGGAGCACTTATCAGTGGTGAAAGAACATTGCCTGTCTAAGAGCAGTTATCAGTGATAAAAGGACTTCTGCAGAAAAGAAAGGGATATTTTGCAATGATTTGTAGAGATATTCAGGAGTATGTTTTGTATTTGTGATTCTGAGAGCCTGATGCAATTTTTATTGAAGTAGTGACTTCAAATGGGTAGTGTTTGGTTTCAGCCATAAAAGGTTTGTCAGAAAATAGTGAACTGAGTTGCATTTTAGGTAGGAATTGTAAGATTCCTTAGAGACCGATCTGTCATTTCTAGTATATGCTGGACTGCCATTTAAGTCACTCTGAGTCTTGGATGCCTGAAGAATAATTAGGTTGTTTCATCCAATTTACATTAGGGTTTTTTCTTTATTGTAAGCAATTTGTTGTAATGAACTGGGTAAAGGCAGAGGCACATTTTAGGTCCCCACACCTCTTTGAAGAATCTATACCATCTGTGTAGTATTGCTGAGAACCGGCTAATCTCATTTTTTATCACCCTGAATTGCTGACAGGGAATGCTACTATACGTGCTCACATGCTGCCATCCTTCATTTGATGAATACTAACAAAACATAGCAAAGTGCTATTATAATCAAATAGAGTAATGTATAGGTCTCTTGATTGATAGTTTCACTTAAACAGGGTTGTGAAATTATGTAGTATTTATTAATGGTTTCAGTTGGTAACTCTACAGGATTACTCCCCCTGCCCTGGCCCGGCTGATCTCAAGTGCGCTTGAGTCATAAGGAGATGGTGAGGTGAGGTCATCAAAATACAACTATTGGGAGGGGAGTATTATTTTCCAAATAATTTGAAATGATGTAGCTGGAGACGTAACTGTTACCAGGTAACTTGAATATTTAATTCGAACCCTTTAAGTGTAGTATTTATGCAGATGTGTGTTTTGCAAATGATTTTGGTGTTTTTTTCTTTCCTTATAATTCCTGTGATTCTTTTGCCTTCAGCTGTGACACAGAAATAATTTTTTTCACATAAATTGATGGATGCTTCTTCAACCGCTTCTGAAATGTAGAGGGTTCCACTTTATTTAAGTCCATTTCATTTTTATGCATTTCATAAAGACAATATGTATACAAGCATGCACAATAAAGTGGGTTTTGTTGTGCATATTCTAGTGTCAAGTGGCAGTTACATGAAGACTTCTGTGAATACTATTGAAGATAAGATTCTGAATGTACCTATCTTTATGCATGTGAAATGTTAGACCAATCATAGATTTAGATGTTTTCATTTATGTAGAGAGACACATTTTCAACAGAGAAAAAATATTTTTAATAATGGGAACTTATGGCAAGTAACAGTAAACTTCTCTGATATTTCCAGTGGAAATCTTAATTCCTTTGGAGATCAATAGGCACAATGCTAAAAAAGACTGACGAATCCTAATTACAGTTTTTTCATAGTTAAACTTTCAGCTGTGCACTGAATAATAAAATGTTATTCATCATTCCTTCTTACTGAAGACCTAAACTTGAAAGATTCATTAATGTTTTCTATAATTAAATGTGCTTTCAATAAAAATTTGGTTTTACTTGATATAATTACCATTTGCATGTAGTAATTGAAATAAATTTGCTTATGTAAATCGGAATACTTCTTAGCACATAAGCTACTTTTAATAGCCATGTAATTTTATGAAGTCCTTTATTCCTTTAAACTAGATCTTGTTTCCTGATTTGCATATGTCTTACATGCAAATTACTTGTGTTTCCCATACCTCACTAATGGTTTACTTAGTTTCAATTGCTCAGCTTCTTTCATATTCTTTGAATGGGAGAGTTATACTGCCTCTCACACTTCTGGCAAATAGCATTTTATTTTATGAGCCTCTGCATTATAAGGAGGCTTCCACTGATTGAGGATTTGAAAAGCAGACTAAATGGTAAACCCTGTGCTTCTCTTTCCTTCTAACAGTGTTCTTCCAATAGCAGAGGCAATGAGTTTAGGCATAATCCATGCACCTTCAGTGGTCCTTCCAATTACACAAAGGAAGATTAAAGAAAAAAAATTAAAAAAAATACTGCTTCTTTTCCTAATTCTCCTACAACCACATAGCCTGGGTGCACGGCAGTGCACTAAACTTATGGGGTTAACTTCTTATTGCTTTGTTTTCTTTTTATCCATGAGTCTCTAGTGCTGCTAATATAGTCTGCCAGTATGGTTGTTCGTAGGTGGAATTTGTTGCTTTCTGGTGCTGTAGGAAAGAAACTGGGAGAAGACCTTTGCCGAAAAGGAACTTTGAATATTTCATCATTACCAGTCCCTTGTTAATTCTTTCTTACTCAGTTCTCATTTTTATGGTCTTGTTTGACGTTTTTGGCAGCTCTGTTAATTAAGCAGAAGTTATCCCTGATTAATGTACTGTAAGCTGCTTCTGAAGTGCTGTAAATAATGTGGTGATTAATTGCTGTATCCAAATGCAGTCATCCCTTAGCATACTTTGCAGATGGATTGTTTTGGTGAAATGATGTCCTATTCTCATGCATATTTGAGACATTGATTGCAGAAAACTTTATCACTTCCTTTTTTTGTTTTATTCCAAATAATTTATGCCTTTTGCTCATTAGGACAATCAATATAAAGAAGCCATTTTGAACATTCAGATGTTTTACTTCCTTTGGATTCTGTATGAGACCATATATTGTAGTTGAAAGAGAGTAACATAAAGTAACCCAGCTCTGGAATTTTCAACTTTGTTCAGCAATTAAAAGAAAGTTTACTAACCGTGCACAAATAAAATATACTCCTTGGAGGATAAGGAAAAGATTTTAATCTCAGTTAGCAAAGCAACTGTGCTTTTCCTGTTCTTTCTTGCAAGTAAGGCACAAAATATGTAGACAGAAATGTGTTGGTTTTTTTTTCGTTTTTTTAAGTTGGTAATGTTCAATTTGTGCTACAGAAAAGGCTGAATATTATGAACCAAAATCTTATATTAATATTTCTGAATAAATCATCTTTATTTGTGATTCTGATTTTAAACATCTTAATTGGAGAAGACTAGTAGTGCTAAAATCAGCAGCTTTTCAGAATTCAGAATTCCTTCCCTTTCAGAAAAGTAATTCTCTGTACCACAACAGCAGAACTGTTCTACTTACTTTTTAGATCTGCTTAACTATTTTGCTTCTGCTGTCATTGACAGAAAGCCAATTATTTCTTCCCACACCTGTGAATAGAGCATTTTAAATTGTGTCTGTATACATGACATGCACACACAAAACTATCTGTGGGAAAGGGGTGGCACTTGGCAATATAGGCAAAGCCCTGGCTTGAAATCAGAGATCTAGCAGGGTAGTTGGACATTTTCATGCAGATAACTAATTAGAGTAACCTGCTACAATGACTTCTGTACAGCGGTGGACACTTTATTGGTCATGGTTCTGTACTGGCTGTGAAGGCTTGCTTATTAGCTTCATAGTGCACTGGATCAGACTCTGGCCATGTTTCAAGGACTGCAGCAGTGAAACAATGTGGTTCAGAAATTTTGGACTGTTACTCTGCATGAGAAAAGGTGTTTGGCCAGATGGGATATCACTGAAGGGCAAGTCTGTGGGTTTATTACAGAGAAGGGGTAATAATGCCTGCTATTTATAGGAAATTCCTAGTCTCAAATGCTTTGAATATCACCTTGCAATTGATCTTACTTCCTATTTCTCAGCTAGGACTGAGTCACGAGCAGTTTGTAGTAATATAATAAAATCAAACTTGCATTATAAGCCCTCTCAAAAAATCTTTGGTTTGTTTAGGAGTAATTTAAGATTATTACGTTAGCTTGTTTTATAAATATTGGGATTATCCCATCATTTTAGATAAGTTTTTGAAAATTCTTAATCTCCTAACCTCAATTTCCCCCTGATTTTTCTAGAAATCTAGATGGTAAATCGAAGTGCCATCTCTCTTAAGAGCCTTGCTTATTCAGCAAGAAATTGCATCATCCCTGTTCCAAACTGTGGGCTTCTTTGTTTCTACATTGTCCTAATGACAACAGTGGGATTCTCTGCTGATATGAAAAATGGCTGACAGTCTCAGCCATTGCCTTTGAGCATGATGTTCAGGAAGTATGCCTAATTTTACCCCATCAATAAAGTTGTCCTGTTTCCAACATAAAACCAGTATTGAACTCATTCTCTGGCCTCACCCCCCCCCCCTCAAAAAAAAAAAAACAATTAAAATACTGAACTCTCTTTGTGTTTCAATAGCAAAAAACTTAAAGATGATTGTCTCTCAATTTGGGAACTGACTTCATAGTCCAAATTTGTACCATAATCTTATTTTCCAACAAGAGAAGAGAAATGTATTATTGTAATTTGATGAGCAGAGGAAAATGATCCACTGGCGTGTCCTTTTTTTATAAGTGGTGATGTTTCTTTTCTTTACCACTTGGTATTGCATTTGTATTGATGTGTAAAATGCTTTACTTAGAAAATGGAAAAGTTAAGTTTTCCTACATTTGCAAGCACATAAAACAGGGAAAAATGGTAACATGGAAAGCTGGGAAATTCTCATTTCCATTATCTGTAGGAAAAATTAGATGTTGTGGCATTTTAAACACCTCAATTATTATTGATACTTCTAGCTGAGCTATTCTTATCTTTAATCTAATTATGTTAACATGCTTTTTGTTAGACAATGTATGCAGAAGGATAAACCAATTCCCATTGAAGTCAGTGTGAGCTGGCAAAGAACCTGGTCCTGCAAAGGCTCATATATCATGCTTATGTTGAGGTACATGAGAAGCTCAGGCATCTACAGAGAAATCTGCACACATGTAGAAAATGCTGCACATACGTAGGTCTTTGCAGAATGGGAAATTAGGACACTTGGAAATTCTTGATGGAGTGTGCTGATCTCAGCTTTTCTTTTCTTTCTGTACATTGGAAAAAGTATGCTAGTGCTGTTCTAAAAGTTTTTCACCCCATTTTAAATAGAATTTACAACAGATATCAGTAAATGCATAATTATATAAAGAAGATAAAAATAAAATACTCCATCAAGTATTTCCTGAATTGATGCCAGCAATGTAAAGCACTTTATACATTTTAGAATCTGCCCTATATTTAAAAATACTCTCAAACAATATTTATTGTAGATGTTTATAGTGGACTAATGCACTTCTGTTCACAGAGTGTAAACAGATAACCCTGAAAGCACTATGAACAAAGTATTAAAGAATAATAACGTATATATTGTGGTATATTTATTTATATGCTTTTCTAATCCTCAGGAATATTTTTCTATGCTTTTTACATGCAGAGTTTAGATCAGTAATTTAGGAAAACATCAAACATAGCATGCATTCAAACTGCGAACTTGGTTTCTAATAATAAGAGCAGACATAACAAGTCAAGAGGAGGGCCTTGAGGATGATCAGGGGACTGGAGCACCTCCTGTATGAAGATAGGATGAGAAAGTTGGGGCTGTTCAGCCTGGAGAAGAGAAGGCTGGGTGGAGACCTTACAGCAGCCTTCCAGTATCTGAAAGGGGCCTAAGGATGCTGGGGAGGGACTCTTGATTAGGGACTGTAGTGATGGAACAAGGGGTAATGGGTTCAAACTTAAACAGGGGAAGTTTAGATTGGATATGAGGAAGAAATTCTTTACTGTTAGTGTGGTGAGGCCCTGGAATGGATTGCCCAAGGAAGCTGTGAATGCTCCATCGCTGGCGGTGTTCAAGGCCGGGTTGGACATAGCCTTGGGTGGCAGGGTTTAGTGTGAGGTGCCCCTGCCCATGGCAGGGGGGTTGGAACTAGATGATCTTAAGTTCCTTTCCAAACCTAACTATTCTATGATTCTATGATTCTTTATTTGCAAACAAGCATTGCACTCAACCAAAAGAATTTTCCTGACTTCAGAGACACCCTGCTCATTCTAATAGGAATTAAAAAGCAGCTCAATGCAAGTTCAACTGGTAGGTATTTTTCACTAGTTTTGTGTTAGTATTGACCACTTTTTCAATCAGTGCTTCACTTGTGACCGAAGGACAAAATGCTGTTGCTTTGTCAGCCTATATATAAGAAGGCAGAGAAAAATCCTGAGTGTTCTCTTCCACTTCCTAAGAGAGTTTCATTGTCAAATACATCCTAGAAGTGAGCCGATGAAATTGAAGTCTAAAAGCACTTAAGTCATTTTGCAAGCACTAGTTCTCACAAAAAATGTCGCATACTACTGAAAGTTTGAAAGAACTGAAATGTGAAAAAATCACTGAGAAGATGTCTTTTGGCTGAGGAAAAATCCATGAGAGCAGTTATTTAACTGTGGAGTCTCATTTAGTGGGCAGGGAGATAACAGATGAAATACACAGAATGAGACCTCACTTGGAGTATTGTGTTCGGTTCTGGTGTCCTCAACGTAAAAAGGACATGCAACTGTTAGAACAAGTCCAAAGGAGGGCCACAAGGATGATTAGGGGGCTGGAGTACTCCTGTGTGAAGATAGGCTGAAAAAGTTGGGGCTGTTCAGCCTGGAGAAGAGAAGGCTGCGTGGTGACCTCATAGCTGCCTTCCAATATCTGAAGGTAGCCTATAGGGATGTTGGGGGGGGACTCTTCATTAGGATCTGTAGCGATAGGACAAGGGGTAACGGGTTCAAACTTAAACAGGGGAAGTTTAGATTGGATATGAGGGAGAAATTCTTTAATGTAAGGGTTGTAAGGCACTGGAATGGGTTGGCTGGGGAGGTTGTGAATGCGCCATCGCTGGTGGTGTTCAAGGCTGGGTTGGACATAGCCTTGGGTGATATGGTTTAGTGGGAGGAGTCCCTGCCCATGGCAGGGGGGTTGGAACTAGATGTTCTTAAGGTCGTTTCCAACCCTAACTATTCTATGGTTCTATGATTCTATGGTTCTATGACTTAGTGATTTTTAAGACTGTACTAAGGAGAAAAGGGCATGAAAGGACTTGCGATATATGAGATATGATTTCTGTGCTGAAATGTACAAAAAGAAATTATATGAATGCAGCTGATAGCTGCTTACTGTGAAATAACACAGGTAAGGCTGAATGTCTGAGGAGAAAAAAACAATTCAGAGTGCAGATCTGGTGGTGCTTGAAGAAAATTTGTTGTCCCATGATGCCAGTACCAGTCAGAAATTAACAATATTACACCACTGCAGGAGGGAGGCTGTACATAAAAATAGCTTGTCTGTCTTGTGGTGGTGAGTTACACATTAGCAAGAGGCATTGTGTCAGTGTACCAATATTGGATGTAATGGAATATGATATTTTGAAGATGTTCACTTGAAGTTGTCAATTATCTCATGTCTTGGGATATGTGCTCTAAAGAAATAGAAGAAGCTAGTTTAGGTTTTCTAGTTTTGCTTTTAGTTTTGTTTAGGGTTTGTGCATGTGTGTGGTGATTATTTTGAATTTGTTTATTTTTAATAAAGCTAGTATTTGATGATCTTAGTTTTGCTGCTTTCTGTTGATCTGTACCTTATACATGTCCTTGCAAGGTCGGGGTTAAACTCCTCCTGTTGCAGGGACGCAGATTCCTTTAATTATTGGCATAGTTATATTAAATATGGTCTTCTGCCATCTTGGGGAGCCAGAATCACAAGCCTTTTAAGCTTTTTAATTAATTGTTAAAAAAAATATAGTGTTTTTAAGTGAACCAGTGCAGTGTACTCCAAACTATAGCATACACTTTCCTAAAAGCTAGGGTTGAACACATCTTTCTTTGCCAAGTGTTCTAATTTGTGGTCTAAAATGCAGCAGATACACTGTCAAATATCTATGTTTTTTAAAAATGGTCATCCAGAATGAAGTGTTCTGTACTCACCTTTAAGAATTTAGAATTCAAGGTCAAATTAATTTTAAAATATAGCGTGGAAGTAAATTTTTATTGAAACAGCTTTTATGAAGTTGACACCTTTTATAGTGGCCTTTGTAAATTGAAAGAATGTAAATTACCACATTTCTGAGGGCATAAAAGTTACGGCCAAACTGCATTTCCTGGAATAAGGACACTTAGTTTCTCTTGCAGATGGGAATTTATATTTTGCAGTACTCTTTCCTCTTTCAGAGAGTTGATAAAATCCAATTTCAAGTCATATTTAACACTTTTGTGCATATTTTTCTACGTAATGGGCAGATTAGTATAGCCTATAGGAAAAATGAACTTCAGTGGCTCATGTAGAATCATTCTGTTGTGGTGGAAGAAATCTACTTCCCATAGTCAGTAAAAAAAAAAAAAAAAAGACATAAAAATGTAATTAAATAGGTGCTTTTAAATATCTGGTGAAAACAGTTAAGTTCTGTATCTTATTTTTACCTTTAGGTAAAAAACTTCTCAAACATTCTTCAGGTATCTTTAAGAAATGAAGAATCAGTTCATAATCATCTGGCTGACTCTAAATTTTGAGCAGCTAACCTGAATCATTGAGTTGTTACTTTGAAGTAAGTGGGATTATGTGCTTAAAATTAAAAATGTGTTTATGTTCTTTGTAGTGGAGTGTTCTTCATTTGCAAGAACATTGAAGGCTTCCAACTTTTAAAGGCGAAAGTTTGTATCCATTGTGTATGTCTGCCACATAAGTATGAAAAAAATTACCATAGCTGCAATGTTGGGTAACATTTTCAAATTTGCATGAGAAATCTGTAATGTAATATTCAGCTTGTATGCTCAGACTGGGCATCACATGAGGAGAAAAAGGTATCAGTAGTTCTGTGAGGAATAATGTTCTATTAATTCAAAGTATTGCAGTCAATGAGAATTTGTCTTTCTGTATCTGCAGGTTATAGCCTTCACGTTACTGCTCTGTCTGTGGTGGGTTGGATGGCTGCCCCTAGCGGGATAGGACAGGGAGAGAAAGCAAGATAAGAAAACACATGGATCAGGATTAAACCAGGGAGATAGCTTAACTGTTGTGTCATGGGCAAAAAGACATGACTCGGGGAAAACCAGTTTAATGTTTTACCATTTAAAATTAGAGTAGGATGGTGTGAAACACAAACTGAAACACCTTCTCTCCCACCCTCCCATCTTTTTCTGCTCAACTTCCCAGTTTCTCTGTCTGCTTCCCCTTGACTGGTGGTGCCAGGAGATGGGGAATGGGGTTTGCAGTCGGTGTACAACAGTGCCTCCCTTCTGCTTCTTCTTCCTCACACTTTTCCCGTGCTTCAGTGTGAATTCTTCAGAGGTTGCAGTGCTTCAGGATAAACCTGCTCCAGTGTGGGCTCCCCATGGGCCTCAGCATGGGTGTCTGCTCGGCTGCCTGCAGCACTTCTTCCTCCTTCTTCACTGCCCCTGGTGTTTGCATGGCTGTTTCTCACACATTTTTTTTTCCAATCCTTCTCTACCAACTGTTACACAGGGTTTTTACCGTTTCTCACACTTTCTCTGAGGCACCCCCCCTTGGCTGTGGGTCCCAGCCATGCCCTGTGGTGGGTCAGTTGGAACTGTCTGGAACTGTGTTTCTGGCTGCTCCTGACAGGGTCCACCCAGCAGATGTGGCATCCAACCCCTTCTGGCATCTGCTGATAGTTTGGCTCTCACAGGTTTTGTTACAGGGTTCTTCATTAAGATGTTCCTCATCCTAAGCATTCATATACAGTGGGGAGCAAAACAAATCAGTCTTTCAGAGCATGATTTAACAACAGTGAAAGCAAGTTGATAGTGTGTTAAAAGACCCCAAACCTCTGTATTTTTTGATTTTTTTGCATAATCACTTATTGACAGAATTGGGAAAAAAAAACTTTTTTTTTTTTTTTTTTTTTTTTGGTGTTTTGGACATCAGGAAGGAAACCAGTGAATAGTTTTTGGAGAAGGTAGAAAGATTTTCCTTTGTTTTTGGAAAAGAAAGAACAGTATTTTGTCACTTGGGTGTCACTGACTTCTCAGGGTAATGGAAGCTGGAGTATGGAAAAAAGCAACACCAGTGAATCGACCAACGCAGTAATTATCGCACATGTATGTTTGAGGTAACTATTAATATTTCCATATTCAACAAATAGAATACTTTGTGAAGCTCTACTTTTATCTTCAGGTAATAGAAAAACTTGTGAAATTTTCCTCCAGGTCTTCTTGCCTATTCAGTGCTTTGCCCAGGAAAGACTGAGGTGAGATATTATGTGGATATTTATTTACAGAAAAGCTCAGGACCATCATTACAACAGCTGCTTTATGATTAGCATATTAGTAGCTGTAGATAGATGTAGTTAATAGGACACAATCAGATTTTGAAGCTGAATGTCTAAATGCCAGAGATGGTGCTGCTTCTGAGCCTCAGCAGGGCTTTGGCAATACTGGCTGTTTCTTGAGGACAAAATGATGTTGAGGCTTTATGTGAAAAAAACCCACCTTTATATTTTGCAAACATTAACTATCTTGAGTTATGAATGTACCAAAATTGTTATTTCCTGAACTAAACTTCTAAGTAATTGACAATAAGTGAATTATTAATCCTTAGCTCTAGAAATGAACTTTTTCCCTCCACTGACTAAAACACAGTAAAATGCAAAAAGTTTTACCTTAAAATAACTGAAGTTATTAAAATAACAACATTATTTCCAGTATCCCAAATGCCATGCAAAATTAAGAATCATAGCCTGTCATTTCTTCTTTGAGAAGTCATTAATATGGATTTGTTAAGGTAAGTAACGAGATTTCTCTCCTGACCATTGGACAGATGGACGTAGGATGGACAGCAGTTTCTGTACACAGGGTACAGCAAAGTGCAGGTCAAGGTACTGCTTGATATTCCTGTCTTAGGTTGAAAAGGCTGAAGGATAATGGAAAACAACATGATGCTTTTGGCCAGATGCACAGGGTGCAGTGGAAAAGCATGTGCAAAAATGTGCTGGCATTCTAAAATGTGTTTAGGGTTGTTAACATTCTCCCATCACCATCAGAGAGCTCTGGCATGTTTATTTCTAGATAGAAGACAAAATGCTTCTGTTTCAATCCTGAAATTCATGATTCTTCCATTTTGTGTCTGAAGGCAAAAAATGAGAACTGAGCCTCAACCATATCAATTTATTTGTGAAATTTTGCAGTAGATTAATGGCTTTGTTTCCTATACTGGGGTATTAAAAAAAAAAATCAATTTTACTAAGAAAAAGTAATCCTAGATAACAAAGTAATTATATCAGTGATCGTTACTCTCTCTGATGTAAAGCAGAGCATAAACAGCATAAATTTTTTATGCATATTTTGTGGACAGATTCAGTATTAATCTTTATGCTGATCAGAATTTATCTGTTACGTTTTTCTAATATATATATATTAAATTCACTTTAGTCATGCATTTTTAAATGTGTTTGCATATAAGTTCTAACTTAGTAGGGGAGGTGACAATTTAGGAAGAAGAGAGATACCTGGAGAAGTATGGTTATTATTGTCACCAGGATGTATAAGGCATTGGCATTTGTGTTTCCCTTGTTAACAGAAAAAAATAGTTTAGCAAAAAGAGTTCACAACAATTTAGTTTTTAACAGTTAATGGATAAATCGCTAAAAGTACTTTGTTCTGTGTCTGTGATATGGGACTGCTTTCATAGTTCAGACTGTATCCAACATATTTGAGGCTGTGTTAGAATTTATTGTATTTTTTCCCTATTCTAATGAAGATGTAAAATTCGTGACCGAAACTTTTATTTCTTTCCATTAATTATGGCTTTCTAGTTATTGCTTCCTACCCTTTCTTTTTTGAACTGGAAGCCCTTCCCCACAATCTGGAGGGAAAAAATAGGTTAAACTTAACAGAGCAATTTTTGGCAGGTTTTTCATCTGTTGAGGCGAGCATTCAGCCAGAATTCCTAGTACTTGTGACGCTACTGCCAAGTGTGGTTGACTGATAAGTACAGGATCGACTTAGACGATTCAGGCTGTGGATGTCTTTGGCAACGGAATCTTCTGTGTCAGCAAAAAAAATGAACATTTCCCAAAGACAGTATTTCTTCACCTGCATTCAGCTGTAGCATACCATTTGTATCACTTAAATACACTCACTGTATCTGTGTAATATCCATGATGCTATGTAGGCTTGCCCAACTTATTTTAATGGGGGTTTGTGTGGTTTTGATAGAGAATAGGAAGCACTTCTCTGTAGCTTCTTGCCCTTAGCATTATTTGAAAATTTCCTCCCCGAATAGTAGTTTTAGGGAAAGGTTGGTTGTTTTGTTTTGTTTTTTATTTTTTTCACAAGGACCAGGACAGCATCTCGCTATAAGTTTAATCATACCTTAAAATGCCTAAATACCCATTTCAGAGGCAAAACGAGCTCAGACATTATTACAGAATAATTTGATTCAGGAAACTGCTCATCTATGTAGAAAAAGTGTTATCGTTTAGGAAGGACAGAATGTGCTTAAGATGTTAAAATCCTCATAAATAAGCTATTTCTTTCCTGTTGATAGTTTTATATAGAAGATAACAGAATGAGATCTGTGATGATCATGTATTAATAATGAAGAGTAAACAGCTGTTCTGTGAAATGGACTTTATGTGAAATGCTGTATTTGTTTAAGGAAAGAAAAAAAGGTTAGATCCTCATCTAATTAATCATTATAGCTCCACAAAAAGTAGTAATGTATATGCTGAAAAAAAAAGTTCTGTATCTGTGGAGGAATCTTTTAGCATATAGCAGAATAGCAATAGCATTAAATGATCAAAATATAACAATATGTGATACAACCAGATTTATTTTTAAATATAAAATTGTGAAGTATTTAATTGTGTGCCTTTTTACTACTTGCTGTGCAGTTGTACTTGATTTCTTTTGGCATGGGTAGACAGAAGAGCTAGGGAAGTTATGTCTGAAGCAGAGACTATTTGTTACTTTGAAGTACTTGTTCAACATTTGGTTTTGTCTTGTTTTCATGTACTTATTCCATTTTAGATATTTGCCTGACTGGTGCATCTAAAGCTCACACATGTTGTGCTGAGCCATCCTTTCCTTTCTGGTAGTAAGAGACAACTTGGAAGTCTTGGGTTTTGGCCCTAATTAATGAAAGACTGTATTTGTTCATGGTATATTTAGACTGAAGGTTTGTATTTCTGCCTCTCAAGGGCTCTTCTTTCTTGTATCTGGAAATGTTTTTTAACCTACACAGCTTGGCATCATTGCTAATATATTGTCCTCTAGCTGTATTTGCGATCATTTATTAGTTGTTGGAAACAAGTGCAATTCCTGTAATAACTGCATAAATAAAGCCCTTCAGCTACTTTCAGCCCATCTCAGTGTAATAATTTTGGCTAAAATACAAGATAAATTAATGCTGATTGAATTTAATTATGACTATACAAGACCCAATCTGCAAGGGCAGAATGACTATGCAAAGGAGCAAGGTGCCGCCACTGCTGTGACTGGCTTTATGGGGATATTTTATGTGTGGTGCATAAAGCTCCAAGTATACTTACATTAATGGAGCTGCGTATGAACTTAAATATACTTTGATTTATTATGTTAGAGGAGAAAGATCAAATTTTGGTCAAAGTGCGCCAGTCAGTCAAAGCACTGCTCAATTGTTTGCTTGGTGTAATTCTTCAGACCCAGGAAGTGGTTTTTTTGCCATGTCCCCACTCTTCAGGATTATTGGATATGCATGAAATACATAGTATTTATCTGTTTAGAGTGTTAAGAAGATTATTTCCTTCATATAAAGAATTAAAATAATTCCTTTTTCTTTATAGAGTATGACAAGTTTTGTGCTTGGGAAGAGAAACAGTGTAATTTCTACACAATTTTTTTCAGTATATCTTATGAACTTAAAGCCTTTAAACATAGTCATTCAATCATGTTAGTATTATTGAGGATTTTGAATGTGGCCTTCTTAAACTTGGGGGCTGGGGATCACATAATACAACATGTATGAATGCAGTGGGTATTCCTTTCCACTCTTTTCACACACCCTTGAATTTAGGAGTGGGATTGCATTATAGCCTTATGTTCTGGTTAATTGTAGAAATCCCAGAAACAGAAGCAAAACAGCAGGTTACTGTGGCTTTATTAGGAAGTAGAGTATAATTTAAAATATTATGTAAATAAAGATACTTCAGTTTTAGTGTGTCACTGAAGTCCAGGTATCCAGTAAGGCTACCTTCAGTACAAGCACAGACTTGGCAGTGGAGAAGAGTTAAATGCAGGGGGCAGGGGCAGGGCTAGGGGAGGGGAGAAAGGAAGGGAGAGGAAAATCAACAGATGTAGTAATGGAAAAAAGAAATCTCCAGAGATATCCGTGGTAACAGTTTTAAAAGTAGCCTCTATCTAGTTGTGCTGGAGACCATCTGTATGGTTTTGGGAAGAGTTCTCAGGCTCAACCACCTGAAGGGTATGCTACCCTCTGCTAGTCCTTCTTTTCTGCCTGTTTGTACCTCAAGCAAGGTAATGTGGTTTATTTTCTGCTGACACACACATATCCACATGCACTAGGTTCATTTTTAGCTTGCTTCTCTGTCACCTGCTCTGCATCTTGCCTAGTATGCATTAAGCATCCTACTTAGACGTAACTGTAGATTAAATCAAACC
The DNA here is from genome assembly GCA_024733675.1 of Psilopsiagon aymara. Lineage (NCBI taxonomy): Eukaryota > Metazoa > Chordata > Aves > Psittaciformes > Psittacidae > Psilopsiagon > Psilopsiagon aymara. The sequence goes on from JANRGW010151906.1 coordinate 67,659, forward strand.
TTGCAACTCTGTATCTTGCTTTAAAATTTGAGTGTTTTTACTCCTGTTTTGGTAACTAAAACTTTACCAATGTCTCAGTTCTTATCTATACAAGAAAAAACAGTTGTTATGAAACACGCATGCTAAATAAGCTTACTTCTGCAAGGTGTATTCCTGTTTGACTGTGATCCATATATTCACGATTGCTTGTCGTGATCAGGTCACAATTTTTAAGATCCACAATCATGGCAGGATTAGAGATTAAATTTAAATGTCATTACAAATAAGCATTTTTTCATCATCTGTTAGGTTGTGTGCTTGCTGTCTTTTTATTTTCTTCAGAAAGTTTATGTAAACAGCACATTAAAATGTCATTGAAAGTATGACTTAGTTTCTGGTGGACCGAACAATTTAAAATGTAGAACTTGGCAATGGGACGGTTGTGATTTAGGCCAGCTGCAAAGTCTTGTCAGAGGAAATCTGACTAGGCAAAGACTTAGTGTATGTTAACTTTCAAGTAGATGAAAAATCTTTACAGAAGCTGTGTCTTCATAACTTCTTTCTACTAATAATATTATTTGTCTTCCTGAAACACCACCATACTACAGAACTTAAGGAACGTATGACATATTGAGGGGAAGAAGAAGGTTTGCATGGATTGAATTTTGTGATCAATCAGGCAAGATGACAGTTTCAGTTTCCTTCCTGTTTCTGTTCTCCCCAAAATAAATATACGCATTAGCTCAAATGAGTGAGTTTGTCATTCACAGCCATTCCTAAAGTGCATGAAAAGAATATATTCTAAGCTGTTCTCCATATTTTCAGGGCAAGGCTGCTGTCTACCAGCACTGTAATGAAAGATAGTAGTGGCCAGTTGTTCTGTTCATGACTCATATGCCCCAACGTATAAATCATGAGCTACTGCTAGTAAAGTACACCCTTACTCTGAGTTCTGTAGTAATATTCCCCCTTCCTGATGGCTGCTTGCGCAATGGCTCCTCACCCATAGAAGACCCAATGTAAGCATTCTTTCCTGTTATATCTACTCAACATACAGTTAAACAGTTTGACTCTTTAACAGAGAATGCCTATGTCTACACTCTCTTAGCAGAGTCAGTGCCAAATTAACCACACTTTGTCTTCAGAATATTATGAATTGCCCTGTATCACAGGTAACTGCATCCAAGTGTGTGTTGAGTTCTTTGAGGGTACTGCAATTGGATTAGCAAAATTCAGGCTTGATTAATTCATCATCATAATCAGGTTACTAAACAATTGATGATGCTCTGATAAGTCTGAGGGAAATCATAAATGGATTTTATGAAGGATTAAAGACTAACTGACCCTGCTTTGGGCAGAAGGTTGAACCAGATGACCTGCTGAGGTCCCTTTGAACCTGAATTACTCTGATTCTATGAAAAACTATTAGCATACATTTCCAGATACCATGGGCAGATCTTCAGCTGGCATGATTCAGAAGACTTCCTTCAGAAAAAATAAACCCAGGTCACTTCAAACTTACCCTGAATTTTTATGTCACTAAGGATTTTTTTTTTAATTTTAGCTAGCAAATTTTAATTGTTAAACTATGTCCTGATGAATATACCTTTCACCTGGGGCCTTAAATTATGCTATAAATATTAGTTATGCCTCAGGATTCTTTGCAGTATTATAAAGTACTGTAGACTCCAGTTGCAAAATATTCAACTGGGAAAGAATGCAAGATTCCTAAACCTTAATGTCTATCTCTAGTATCTCTTATCAGTTGACTACATTTTCACACCAACCCTCATACTGATGTGCTGTGCATCAGGATGTGTTCACAATCATTTTTATTCAAAATTTGTATAAGATGTATACTGATCTAAAAAAGAAAAAGAAAAAAACACAACAAAAAAAACCCAAAAAATGTCATGCCATAGGCACAGCAACGTGTCCAAATGTGAAAGTTGTATAACTCTGTCATACGCTATGACATTCAATACAGTAATTCATGACACACAACATTGGCATATGTGAAAGCTCTGAGAAAAAATATGCAGGAGAAGGGCAAAGACATACTCCTTAAATTCTGCTTATGCTAGTTTTGTATTTTATGTCTCAAAATTGTCTTTGCAGACCTAGAAAGAACGTTTGATGTATAAAACACACAGTGTGTCAAAAGAACAGCCTGAAGACAGAGATGCAAAGGCAAAGGAAGAAGGATCATTCTGTTTGCCCTTTGCATTCATCAACATCTTTGTCTTGTTCTGTCTGCCAGCAAAAGTTATGGATAAAATAGCATCAAGATGAAACAAAGCTTTTATGAGTCTAGCTGTCATCTAAAACCAGTATTACCTCCTGCAAATTGCTATGAGTTTTATATAACCGGGCTGTTTGAATACCTTGCTAGGAGGAGCTGAGTGATCCAGATGGCTTTTATGTCACCTTATAACTACTCACAGCTCAGCCTTAATTTTTGCTCCTCTGAGTCTGAAAAAATTGAAATTTTACTAACTGTGGCATATGGAGTAGGGATTTTCTAGTCTGCAAGTAGTTTGCTACCTCGGTTCTTAATGAAATGCGCTTCCATATGTTACTGTCATCTTTGACTAAGTCTACACTACAGCTACAAACGAGATACAAAGTTTCTGTTGTCCTCATTCGTTGTACAGCATGGAGTGTTTATCCTTGGTAATCTCTGCGTCCCTTAATTGTAATGATTATCTCTGGCAATTTTTGAATTTGTTTGTTTGGTTGGTTTTTTTGTGGGTTTTTTTTTTTTTTTTTCCTTGGTTTTGGTATGGATTAACTGAAATAATGTGAAGCCTGTGTTTCAGTCCACTCAAGTTGTATTTTTGAAGCGAGAGAACAAGAGTGGGTGTTATGTGACATGGGATTTGGTATAAAGATGCATTAGGGTGTCCGAAGTCACAGGGTTCTCCGGCAAAGTGTTGGAAAAAAGTATTCCAGGTGTGCGTGGGAGGTCAAATGAGGTGAAATCTTGTCCATAACAGCATCCAAGAAATAGTATCTGAAGCAAAATTATCTCAGAGCGAGCTGGTTGACTTGCCTGTTTTTAAGTGTGGAAAATTAGAGGAGCAGGACTCAGGAGCTCAGTTCCTTAACAGCACAGTCATGATTGATAATGTAAGCTTGATAGCAGACAGAAAACCTAACAAGTTTTCCAAGCTCTGTTGAATGCGTCTCAAAAACTTAAATGGGGTAAATGTGTAGAATGAAAATAGGCGGCATTTTCCACCCACTGTAATGATGCTCCTAAGCAGCCAGCCTCTTTTCTGAAGACATTACAGATGAGAAAGGAATAGCAGCTTTTATTGACTCCGTTTGCCAATATGGTACATCACAGAGTAGGCCAAAAAAATTGCAAAAGAGGAAAAAAATTGAGAGTACTTTTTCCTTCCTATAGAAAGTGTAAAGAATATTCTTCTGTCATGCCTGATGATATAAAAAGTTAAAACTGACCCTCTTATTTGTTCTGAAGTTTACACTGCAAGCAATGAGATTTGCTTCTATTAAAGGAAGCTTAGCCCTTAATAGCTCACTTAAAACATTGTATTGTTCTTTAAATACGTATTTGCTATTTAAAAGAAAGCCTTGCGTCACTAGTTTGCTAACAGCAAGCCTGCCTTAGATTCTCACAGCATCTCTAAAAATACCACTGCTTTAATTAATTCCATTTCTATGAACTTCTTTATAGTGTGTTGTTGAGTTTTGTAGCTTTGAAATCCTGGTGGGGAAAAAAAATAGTAAAAATAATGGATTTTAATGTTTTCCTCTCCTCTTGCTTACTAAAGCACATGTGAGAAAATATGGCATGCCTGGAAGATCATGTTTGTTTATTTTCCTTTTCAGTTTTCTTCTGGTTTTTAGTAGTTAGTGAAGTCAAACTATTTAGTAGTAACAGAAATTGGTCTCACTTTCATGAAATAAACTCTTCATTTCAATAACAGTTACAGACCTTTTCTTTAGTATCATTTTTCTTAGTTCTAAATATTGTTTCATATGTTATGTTTGCTGTTTTTGAAGTCTTGGAAAGTTAATTGTTAAACCAATTTCCACTGTTAAGGTATTATAAGTCTTGCAGATTTTTTCTGTTCTGTGATGGAGCGGGAAGATTTAGAAATCTGAAAAATATCATTTGCATTGGTACATAGAATTATGCATTTTTTAGAATGTTTTTTATTTTTTGCTTCCTAGGGGAATTAATTATGTCTGTTCCATTGAGAACACTTACCAATTTGAGGATCTTAAAGTTTTACAGCCGAGTAATTAACAGGAGGCTTGGATATTGTCATCTATGTTAACAGTTTTATGATGAATCTTACTTAGTATAAAAGTACCCTGCACCATTCCTATCCTCACTGCTGCTGCAGGAATTTGTCCACTTTACAATCAAAAAAAGTAAGCGCGGCTTGCTCAGTAGAACAGAACAGTATTTATAATAACTTAGAAAATGTTCGTAACTGTTAAAATTTCAGCAACTGGTCTTCATCTACCTAATGGATATCCTGTGGCAGAAAGGCCTTGCTGAGGGCACCTCTCTGCTATAACTTACTTCCAACTCCTATTCAGAAAGTAAGAGATCACCTTAAAAGTGGGTGTTGCTGCATGAAGAGGGAAGGTGCTGGTCAAATGGTACACATCATTTTTTGTTAAGTCCCTGTAAAGCAGTTTGTTCTTTGTAGAAATGGAGGAGGATCCTTTGGATAAGGCTTAGAGTTTGTTTTGGTGGTTTTTTTTTATGGTGACTCCTCTGTGAGGATGTAGTTTCTGCTGGTGTGGAAGGGTTGAAGGTATAATGTGAATATATCTCTGAGTCAGCTCATTTATATGAGCATTGTCACAACTTATTTATGGTAAGTGAGTTTTACTCCCGGAGTCTGTTTATTTTACTGTCTGAGAGGCAAGTCCTTTGGTGAAGGCTGAAGAGGAAGGCAAGTTCTGGCGAAAAAACCCAATCAGCGGCCTCTGACGCTCAGTTCAGTATGTGAAACACCCTCTTTTTCTAATAAAAGACCTTATACTACCTATGTTGTATACATATGAATATTGCCAAAAGTTGTAACTACTGTGTTCGCATGTATCAAGCAGGTGCTTGACTCTCTTGTACGTATTTAGTGGTATTTCAGTCTGGGACCAAACTATTTCTTGAACTAAGTCTATTGCAGTCTTGCTTACTGGCTTACTGACCTCTTTGCTACAAAATGTGAACTTAGTTATTATATAATTTAGTCTCTCGTTGTATCATTACTTCTGAAGACAAAATAAGACTTGGTGGGACAGTGGCTTTTTGACTTTATGCCAAGGGCATGTAAAGCACTCTAGCTATCAATCTGTAATCCGTATGACCAAAATACTGTATTGATTGAATAGAAGCACTTTGGTAAATGGCATATCTGGTGCTTAAAGTAAGAGAAGTAGGGAGGCACTTTCACAAAAGATGCATTTGGCCTTGGCACATTGGAATGGTAGGTAGGCCAAGCTTATTTGCTTTTTCCTGCTACTGTTTCCCTTGCCTTCCCTGCCTGTGCTAGAAACATTCAGATGCCAAATTTGCCATTTGTGCCCATCCGCTAACTGTGCAATTTACCTCAGCTGTATAATTAACATTGCTACCTAGATTACAGCTGAATTAAGTTTAAATTCTTACAAGAGTTTAAATCACTTACACAAGGCTATTTTGGCTCAGTTTGGTTTTTTGCCTTTTTTAAGCAACCTGAAAAAGGATCTCTCCTGTTTTGGTCCAGGCATTCAAATTAAGTCTACACACTTTAAGTGCCCCCCCCCCTTTTTTTTTTATTTTCTTCTTTTTATTCCTTCCCCTCTTTATATAAGCCACAGTAACCCAAATGAGTCAGTTTGGTACTTCTTTCAACCCCTGGGACAGTGGTTTAAGTTTCCAAATTAGTTGTTCTATCTGGATCTGGTCTTATATTTTTCATGGGCACGTAGCGCAATGCTAGGAACATGGTTTGGAGTTCAAAACAACATCTTTTTTGCCTTGCTCTTCTGATTCATCACATAGTGATTGCAGTTCCCTAATGACATGGAGAAGAAAACCTCATTCCCTTCCAGTAGTATTTTTAAACAGTGTGATATAATGCTTCCTTTCTTCTAAAGGGGCTCTAAAAATGTATGTAGACAGTATTTGCTATCAAATACCTTTTCCTAGAGCTATTTAGCTAGTATACTACCTCATGAAACATTTTTCGTTAGGAGAAATATTGACTACAAATTCAATTCTGATCTGCTACAACCTGTTCTCAGAAAAGTTTGCTGAAACTCCTTCCTCTGTCTTCAGTTTTATACATGAAATTTGAAAAAAGTAGAGAAGTTTCCCAGCAGGACTCCAGTTGGATTAGGAACAGATTTAAGTGAAATTAAATGAGACTTTTGTATACTGCCGTTGTTAATCATAATGCAGTGAGGTTAATTTTGCTTAGTAGTACTGTGAAAGTAACACATACCATCTTCTGAGAATGAAAAACATGTTTTGATCTGACTGGAGCTTTGAAAAGTTTCTTTCAGACCAAAATTGTAGTTTTGCATATATTTGCTCTAATCTCTTGTTTTTCTCTTGTTACCAGCTCTTCTTTATCTTTTTTTTTTTCCCCACTACTTTGTACAGAAGAAAGAAATCACACTTACATGTGTATTAGGTTATTATTAGAGTGATTTTTCTGTTTAGTCAATACAATTTTGTACTTGGTAGCAGTGCTGGGATTTAGATTGTTTTCTGATAAAGCTTACTGGAAATCAGTTTTCTTCATTACTTGCCTGGCAGAAGTGTGGGAAAAACATACTGTGTAGAAAAAGATGGCCCTAGTAGTTGCTGCAGGGGCTCCCTGGGGGTACTTTGAGTAGCATCCCAGTCTGGAAAATAAGTGGGCCTAACTAATATGCAACCAAGCATATTGCCCGAGAGTGAAAGTAAGAGTCTTATTCTCACTTCTACCTCTTTTTGTGTCTAATTCAGCAGCTTTTAAGCAATTGTCTAATCTTAGGTACGTAAACAGTCAAATTGATTTTACAGGCTGAAGTACCTTAAACTCTCGAGTAACATGCTTGGGCTTTTATTCCTTTTGAGAAAAGGGACATGAGTGTTTGGGGAGCAAAATAATTATATTTGTCTTCTAAGGAATTGCAGGCATTCCTTCCAGGAGAATATTCATAAGAATTACATTTCTTGCCTTGAAGTGAGAGTTGTTATTGGTGAGTAATGTTTGATGTTAGAAATGGTTATATTTCATGGAAATAATTCAAGAATATTTGCTTGCATATTTCTCTTTCTTTTCAATTTTCCTTTTCACCAAGCAAGCATGATGATATTGTGACGTGTTTTAGCTACTGCGCTTCAGTCGCCTTATAATGCAAGGATTCTGCTAGGTCAATGCTGTCTATTGATTTCTGATGGGAATAGTGTTCATCAAGTGTCAGAGAAGATGGTTCTGGGTTTTAGGTTTTTTTTGAGTTTGTTTGAAGATTTTTGGGTAATTCCTTGAAAATGTGAGACTTTCAGGCAAGTGGGAATAATGAGGATTTGAAGTCAATAGGACTATCACAGGATGTAAAATCAGTACACTTGTGTATTTGTGGAGCAGCATATTCTGTGTGTTGCTGCAGAGAAACCAATGTTAAGACAAGACATTCATTTACACTTCTGTAAACATTGTTGGTTTGTTTCCTGTAGTAAATTGAATCACTGAATACTGGTTGAATATAGGTTTTTTCTTTGTCATAGTGTGAAATAACGTATATGATATATAACAAACCTTAAAGCACTGAAAAAAACCCTAGTTATTTGGTGTATTTCAGGAATAACTCATGTCAACACTGATTAAAGCTTGAGAACAATCTTAGTATTTTTGCATTTGGATAACAGGAGGTGCACTGTCTTCCTGCAGAATATCCACATATGTGCTCTGGGGAATTCTGGTGGATATAGTGCTGACTTTTACATTATTGGAAGCTACTCCAAAAAAAATCACTGTTGTAGCAGGTGGATCTAAATATTAGAAAGAGGCAAAATCCAGTTTTAGTTAAAATGAAGATTTACAAATTTACTTCCTGCCTTTTCATTCCTGTGTGTTCTTCCTGTATCCCACAAGAAAGAAAAAGTCATATTTTGGGGTGAAATACAAGTACTTTTTCTTCTTTTTTTTTCCCTCCTTCTTCTTCAGTTTACTTGTTTTACTGGTTTTTCAAGTAAGGAGACGTATTTGTGTGTGTGAGTTAGGCTGTTTATTGTGATCAGGGTACCTTGCATGTGAGAGTTTGCAGGAAACTTAACCTGCTGCTTGTATTTGTTGGTGATTCAGGTATTTCTACATACAACATTAAGGATGCTTTTTGTAAATTGTCTCTCCAAACTAAATAATGCTAGAGATACCTGCAGCTTTCTTCTGTTATTTTGATGGCAGTATAACCAAGTGTCTGAAAAAACTGTTCAGGTATCTGGAAAGACTGCTTCATTAGCAGTACAAGAGTTACAAACAATCATGCAGAAAGGATTTTGTCACTGTGCTTCCTAAGAAGTTTCTGCGCATCTCTTTAGTTTCGTGATTACAAAATCACTCAGATCAGAAGAGATCTCTGTAGGTCCCTAGTTCAAGCCTCTGCTCAAATCAGAGTCAGCATTAAATTCAAACCATGTAGTCCAGGGCTCTAAAGTGTCTGAGGACATGCCTTCCTCAACCTGTCTAGATTTTGCTATTTTATTACCCTCATGTTGAAACTCTTTTTTATTCCTCCCCCTTTATCCAGTTGGAGCCACTCATTTATGGCTGTTGTCCCTCAACTTTCCCCTCTGCACCAATGGATAATGTGGCTCTTGTAGATAGCGGAAGTCTGATGGTAAGCCTCCAGAGAGCCTTATCAATCTAGGATTGAATAAATCCTGTTTTCTCCAGCCCTGGGCCATCTTGGTAAACCTCCAGTGGATTTACTGGATTTTACCATAATCTTTACTGTTATAGCCCAGTAGGCTATCAGCCTTTATTTATTCCAGAGTCCAATGCTGACTTATCTGTAACCAAACATGCACGAGGCCCCCTAGATCCTTATCCACAAAGCTCTTAACCAGGCACCGAGCAGTACTAATGGAAAGGGTTAGTTCATCCCAGATGCAGGATTTTGTCTTTGTTGAATTTCATGAGGTTTCTCATGCAATGTGTATTTATATAACCATAATGAATTGTTTAGTTAATTAGTACTTTGTTGTATAGTATCTTACAATCTATTTTCACAAAAAAAAAAGAAAAAACAAACCCAACATAGAAAGATAGATCATGAAAAAGCTCGGGAAGTTATCCAATTCTTTCTATCTGCTTGGTGCAGGATTATGATGCTGAGACATATCACATATCTATTTTTTTAAAAAAATCATGCATTTACCATAAAAAGCATTTACAATCCCACATTTTATCACTACGAGGAAAGAGAAGCAATGTCTTAGTTGATAAGACATTCACTTGCAACTTAAGAGACTTATACCTTTCCTGGGTCTATTATCTACCTTCAACAGGTAGATATTTCTTTCCTGTTTTTTTACCCCCTGCCAATAAAGTTTTCAGGGCATCACATTTCTCCTGCCATTTCTACCGAACTCATAGTAGCATCTTTTTGCTTTAAAACTTAGTAGAGTATTGAACCTTGACTCTGAATGTAATATTTATGTACTTCAGTGACTTACAAGTTGGGATACAGGGTAACACAGAAAAATAAATAATGGCCCTAATTGAAATGAAAGAACACACCTTTTTGCAGGTCGTGGTTATATTGACATTTAGAAAAACAACAGAAAAATCAGAATTATTTTTTTTAATTGACAGTGTGGGATACTGTTTTAGGCAACATTTGCAAAAGTTGTTTGCCGCTGTGAGTAACATCTTTATTTCTCGTAGAGCCTGTACTTTTAGGTCATTCATACTGAGTACCATTTTAAAGCAGGTTCTGCAAATAACAGTTTTTCTCAAGTTTCCGCTTGACCTCAGCAATTGTTGGCATAACCATTTTTTTGTTTTTCTTTGGCTTTTCTTTCCATTTCAGAGAATATCAAAGGTGCTGAATCACTCTTATAGTGATTAATATCCTTTGAAGTGCTATTTTTATTACAGAAATAAGTGACCACATATCTTTGCTCACTTGGAAATGCTAGTACTACTGTGTGTAACCACTCTTGTTTGCCTTCTATCTTTTCTGTCTTTGTTGGAGATTGTGTAAGCATGGCCCAATGTACTTGTGACAAATTCTATTGTGTTGTAAGACTTAGAGTAACTGATCTGCCTTGCAAAATATCTAAGGATCTAAGTCTTCCATATAAGGAAGGTCTTCTATATAGGCCGTATCATCCTAGAAGTGCTGATACTCACAGAACTGCTCACTGCTAACATATAAGACTCTCTAAAGATGGAACATTCCCTCAGAAAATGAGGGGCTCATTCTGAAAGAGAAAATCCTACCGTAATTGCTATAGTGCTTAGTTTTCTTACTGTAGTCTGATTTTTTATTATTCCTACTTGATCTAAAGTGGTGGGTTTTGTTATCATTTTATGGGGCACTTCTAAACCCACTCAGAAGGAGGGGAGGTGCTCATAAAGGATTATAGTTTGAATCAATTTTCAGGTCAGGAGTTAATTCAGAACCCTTAGACAGAGCTCACAATAGCTATCACCTGTAAGCCAGTTTGTCTAAATTGACTTTCTTTGGCTTACAAGGCAGTCTTTTTCTGAGAGCTTTGAAATGTTGAGTAAGTGAAAGGGATGTGTTTTTCACTCTACCAATGCTGTATTGACTCAGCAGTATTGCCTTATTTACACAGTGGGCAATTTCAGTTCATTATCCATAACAAGCTTGTGTTTACGCTCTTCTTCCTAGTTAGATATTTTTCTACATTAGATATTTTTAGTATTTATTGGCATTTACAAATTAAAAGGTCTATTTTTGACAGATTGGAAAATGTGTAATTTCTTAGTGCTTTTGTCCCCGACTCTTCCTCTTCTGACTGTGCAATTTTTTATTTATTTTCTTTTTTAAGCAAGTAGTCACCTTTCTTGTGTTGAAAAGGGAAACAAATAGCAATATGCATTACAGCAGTTAATTGTTAAACCAAAATGTAATTTTAGTATGCAGAAGCTCAGGAAGGGAGAAATGCTGTCTCTGTATTTCATTCCAGCACGTGGGAATTCCATTTCTGGGAGTGTGAAAGCTAGAAATACCAATGCTGGGTGCACTTTTTCCACACTCCATAATTCTTCCCCCCGCCCCCAGTTTCCAGGGATTGTCCAGGTTATAGGACTTTTAAATGGCTGTTTATATCCCTATGTACATGTTGTACTTAATTAACCTTGTGCTTTGAACCAGTTTCTGGCTTGTGGAAGAATCAGCTGCTTTCTGAGACAAAATGGTCAAACAGTGTCACTGTTGACAGTAAAAAGAGGCCCAGAGCAGCCAAATGACTCCGAGCCAGACTTGTGTTTTTCAAAAAAAGTACTTTGTGTCAAAGGTAAAACCAGATGATGCACTCTCTTCTATTAGCACTTACTGATTCTCTCTAGATGGAAATGGGAGTGATTGATTAACATAATGTATTTCCCTGCTGAGGCAAGTAAGGATTGGCATCTTGGAGACCTTAAAATGATGTTTAGTACTTTTGATGTATGTGAAAGTAGTAGGGAATTTTACAACTTAACCTAAGAAAATAATGAGCATGCAAAAATCTGCAAGCAAGGTTTGCAGCTTGTTAATCCTGTAGGCTTTGATTTTTAAAATTACTCTTGTAAGGCCTAGAAAATACAAGGTTGTAAAGAATAACATCTGAAGACCTTTTTTTTTTTACTTTTTTTTTTTTGTTGGTCCTATCCCTGGCTTAGAGCTGGTTGCTCAGGACTATATCCAGTTGGGTTTTGAATATCAGCAAGGGTGGAGACTCCGCTACCTGTCTAGGCAACCTCTGCACAGAGGTTTCAACCAACCCACAGTGAATGTGTGCTTTTTATGTTTAAATGAGGTTTTCTATATTTCATTTTGTGCACATTGTCTTTGGTCCTTTCTCTGGATACTACTGTGAAGAGTCCAGCTCAATCCTTTCACCACACAACATCCAGGTGATGCCCCTGAGCTTTCTCTTGAGGTCCATTGCTGGACTCTCTCCAGTATGCCTGTGTTTCTTGTACTGGGGAGTGCAGAACTGGACCAAGCATTCCAGGTGTGGTTTCACCGGTGTTGAGCAGAGACAGAAAGGCTTTTACCTCCCTTGACAGGCTGTCAGTAATCCTACCTCATGTAGCCCAAGGTTCTTGGCTGCAAGGGTGTGTTGCTGGCTTGTGTTCATCTTGTTGTCCACCAGGACTCCTAAGCCTTTTCCCCTGAATTCTTGTGCATGTCATATACCATTCTTGTTCCTTCATCTTGCACAGCCATGCTTTTCTGAATCAGAGAGCAGCATTGCAGAGGCCCAAGTCCAAACAGGAGCTGGGGGTTCTCAGCCCTGCAGGATGTACTTGACAATTAGCATGGCTGGATCCTTAGAAAAGGACTGACATAACAAACAAAAATGCCTCAATACACTACTGCTAGCACTTGTTGCCTGATTTTCTTTTTACAATCTGCTTTAAATTCTTTGTTGAGAAAATGTCACGCTAGAGGTTCTCCTTACGGCACTTTCAAGGTTAAGGGCAGATGGTGATTTCCCCTTCTCAAGCAGACTTTAACAGAGTAGTGGAAGTAGAAAAGAAGGTTCATTTTTTTTTAACAGTGATGTTCAAGGTGTCCTTTTTACTTAATTCTGCCAGAGTGAGAAGTACCTCTTTGTGTGAAAGTGATTCTCTTTGAACTGAAAGATGATCAGCTTTAGCTTAATTAAATCTTTTAAAAATCTTCAAAAGATATTCCTGTCAAATAAGTTGATGCAGTTCACAGAGCATTGTACTTGTATTTGACATGTACTTCCACTTTGTCGGAGTTCTAAATTGGCTGTTGTCATTACAAATAATGAGTTTGGGAAAAGCTAATATAGAGGTTTGCCCAATTTAGTATTGTATGCTAATGTGAGAATCTCTAATTTTATTTGCATAGATCTTAATTTATAGATCTACTCATAGTTTGCTATACAGAATGGGAAATTTTGTTGTTTGACATGAATTGTGAATTGAGAGGGTTTGTGAAGGATATCTCTGTGGGAATCTGAAATACTCTAGAACATTTCATTGAAATGAAGAAATAATACAGAACCTCCTATCATAAATACACAATAATTTTCATTGCTCTTTATTTTACCATAAAAGTATCTCTTTGTGCTTGAGTAAATATAATGTCTACTCTTTCCCCTAAAAAAATTGTTGTTTGTTCAAGTGGAAGGAAAATATTTAAAGAAAAATATTATGTGATGTTTGTTTTTATTGGTTTGCTGTTGAAACATGGTTACAACACTGGAGAAAATTGTCTTCTATTTTCCCCATATTTTGTTTAATTGATTTAATTTTTATAAAACTATTTTAATATTTGACTTTTAAAACTATTTTAGTATTTAATTGCATAATCCTTGTTTCACCACTATGTGTAGCTTCCATAAATTTCTAAATTATATCTCCAAAACATCTATAAATTTCATACTCTCTATATATGCACAAACACAATGTATGTACACTTGTTCTGGTTTCAGCTGTAGCAGTTACTTTTTTATTCCTTCCTAGTAGCTGGTGCAGTGCTGTGTTTTGGCTTTAGTCTGAGGACAATGCTGATAACACAATGATGTTTCAGTTGTTGCTTACCCTAATCAAGAGATTTTCAGTCTCTCATGCTCTGCCAGAGAGGAGGGACGCAAGAAGCTGGGAGGAAGTAGAGGCAGGACACCTATCCAAAGGACAAACTAGCCAAAGGGGTATTCTATGCCCTGGCACATCATACCCAGCATATAAACTGGTGGGAGTCACCCAGAAGGCCCAGAACACTGCTCAGGTAGGGCTGTGTATCAGTCTGTTGGTGGTGAGCAATTGTATTGTGCATCACTTGTGTTTATTGTTTTTTTTCCTTTTCTCTTTTAGTTTTGTATTCTCTCCCCTTGATATTTCCCTTATCATTATTATTGGTAGTAGCAATAGTAGTTTTGTATGGTATCTTAGTTATTAGACTGTTCTTATCTCAACCCTTGGGGTTTATGTTCTTTCGATTCTCCTCCCCATCCTACCTGGAATCGGGGGGAAAGAGGGGTTAGTGAGCAGCTGTGTGGTTCTGAGTTACTGACTACACTATAGTCCTTATATATATTAACCTGTAAATTCTACAGGAAGTGCAGTAGGGTGGTAAATCTTTCTAACAGCAGTAAGAGTTTGTGGCAGTTATTTTACAGAACATAGTTTTTCTCATTGTTAGATCTTTGAAAGAGTGATTAACCTAAATGATTTCTTCTGCACTTTTCCACCTTTCTCAAACTATTTTCATGGAGCTACTAAGTTAACATTGAGACTTAGATGTACTTAACGTACAGTGAAATACTGTTAGATTTTTGCCCTCGGTTACTCTAGCGCTTCATGTCACAGGTTGTTGGGGGGTGTGTCATGACATGATAGTTGTGGAAGCTGTGCAATTGAATTGTCCCCACTCTTCCCTTATACAGAGACTGCATTAGGTTCTGTGAGGAAGACCCACTAAGATGATGCTGTTCTTGTGAGGTCTAACACTTTCTGTATTCAAGATATATTTTGTTTAGAAGTTTGCTTCTGTTTTAGTTCTTGAATCCTGGGGATAGCATGTTCAGTGCTTGAGTCCAGCAACATCCCCCCCCCAAAAAAAAAAAAAAAAAAAAACCAAACAAAAAACAAAACAACAGCAACAAAAAAAAAAAAAAAAAAAAAATAGAAGTCTCCTTTTCTGCCTTATTGTAAATAATCCTTCCTTCACCTTTACTGGGTTAGTGTAATTTCCATGAAAGAGTAAAACTTTAGCTTTAACCAGTGTTTTCTTTGGAGTTCAGTCATCTGACCTCTACACTTTTAGGACAGATTATGTGTGTTAAAGCACAGTGATTGTAACTTCTGGATAAATTGGGCAATCAAATTGAATATTCTGAAACAGAAATTTAGATTAAGCTTCACATGCTATGCTGCCTTATATTCTTTCGTGCTATCTCCTTGTAACTGGCAAGAAGAAAGACAGGAAAATTATAAGTATGTGCTCATTCATATGGTATTAATTGAAATTGAAGCATATTGGTGTCAAAAAGGTGACATCTTGCTTAAAGTTCGGGTTTACTTACTAATGTAAATGAAAATACTGGTATGAAAAGTGGCTGCAAAACTAGAGTTCTATAAATGATCTTATTATACATAGTGTATCCAAAGAAATGACAAAGATAAAAGGTTGCTTCTGACATATTTTATGAGACTGTATTGTGAACCTCAATGGTGTATTTAAATTGTCTTGGTAAATTACATTTCCGTTAGTATAGTACTGATAACGTTGAAAATACATCTCACTATTGTGATCATCAATCAAGAAAGCGGTATTGCTAAATGCAGGTGCTTAAATATTGCAGTGGAACTATTTGCTTACTGAATATTTTATGGTTCATATTTGACTGGCTATTAGATTATATTACAGCAATTGTACATATAAAGCAGTTGGAGAATATCTGCTCTTTGCATAAATGTGCAGCTTTCATTAATGGAAGCAGTTTCATTAAAGGTTGTTTTTTTAATACAGGGCTACTGCTTTCTAGGGTTAGCCACATTAATTTTTTTCCAATATCTGCGGTTCTTCTTGTATTTCCACTTAAGTTTTATTAGCTGTGAGGCTATGATTGGATATTTTACACATTGAGATTGTGCAACTTGGTGAATTTTCCCATTTCCCATTTTACTCCATGTTTGTTCGTATACTCAACCCACCATTATGATAGTCTGACAAACTGCTCTTCCTCCTAAACAGCCAGTATGTAGCTTTAAATTAGGCCAAGAATATATACACAGCCATACAGATCTTAGACTAAGCTTTCATGAAGTGTGATCACCACTGCAGAAGGAGGCAAGAGTTGTAATATATAGATGGGAGTAGAGGAGTGAAAAAGATACAAGTGAGAGTGAAAAGAGGAACTGATAGGTGGGAAGTGGACTATTCAATAACTTAGCTGCTTATCTTTTCCTTTAATTGATATCTTGGAGGTATTCTGACTAGTAAATTGATGTTCTTCTGTAGAAAGCAGGGTTTCTACTTGCATGTAATGGACTTACAGACTGTTAAATCTGCAGATGATGATGGTACGGTAGGTAAATGGGTCAGGTACAAAGTGAGGCTTGTCACAAATGTGCTGATGATCGTAGTTGTGAAAATAAAAGGAAGTAACCATTACTCAGAACAGTTAAATGACAAACATTAAATGGCATCATTTTCAGTATCACCTCTTCATATTTTGCTTGTATATATTATTCTGTGTTTTAGTTTGATGTATTAGCTACATGATATTTGACATCTTACGTAGGTCATGACAGACTGAAGGAGATGAATGGGACAGATTGAGAATGAAAGGTTGTGGTGACAATAACACAGTGATCGTAGATCTCAGCTCAGCATCATGTTGATGACGATGCTTATTTAGAAAGTAAATAAGTCTTTAAAATAATTGCAGATGATTCATTTTTTGTAATATATGATACTTGTCAAATGGTCTTTGAGTGATATCAATACTGGGTTTTTTTCCATAGTTCAATAAAAGCATTAGGTGATGATTTTAATCCTGACTGCCAAAATACAAAAGCAAGCTATAATAATTTTAACTTCAGAGAATACTTTCCGTATTTGTTTAAATTTATCTTATCTAATAATGTGAACGATAGAATATATGAAACATCATTCATGCCTGTATTATTATGCCATACCTGAATGTGGAGGTCTAGGTGCTCAGTTATAGCAGATAGTTTCAATATATCATTAGACAGTAGTAAAATCTACAGCTTCTGAAGTGCAACTGAAAAGTTCTTCATGACAGACAGGCTAATAAACAGAGTGTGTAATGATTCATATAGGAAAGCATAAAGCTACGTTTTATTATGCAGAAAAATTTAATTTAGAAGAGCTTGCACAAGTTGTCAAAACCCCCACAATGAAGGGTTAACAGCTCCTACTCATCTGCGATGAAGTCTATTCTAAAGATTTCATTAAAGAAGGAAACTACAGATGGCAGATAATGGTAACTGTGAAGCAGGTTTCCTCAGGGGCACTTGGAAATTTTGTAGTTTTCATTTTTTGTCAGGAAAGTGATGGTCAGTGTCAGCAAAATGCATTTTGGTATTTTTTGCCTTTCTCTACAATTTCTATGCTTGGTTGTAGGATTTTTTGAGGTGTGGGGTGGGCTGTTTTCTGTTTGGTTTTCGTTTGTTTTATTTTGTTTCTTAACTGGTAGGTCCTATAAAATTGAATCCCTTCCCCAATAAAATTACTATCATTATACAGTTATCAATATTTCAAATGAAAATACGTTTCCAAATAGTTTATTGAAGTTCATTAGGAGAGTAAAAGATGTTTAGGGTGAAAGAAGAGAAAAAAGAAAATGTATCAAAACACTATTTTTATTAGATGAAAAGTCAGTTTTGACATTTATTCTTTCTGAAATTGACTAGTAATTCCTTGTAATATAAGGAATTTTATAAGGAATTTTACCTGTACAGAAATTGTGGTATGCCAAATTAAGAGAGTAGTAGGATTAAAAACTTTGATAAATCAAAGGGGTTGTGTATAGGAGTAGGTTGTTTATTTCAATCTCTAAGGAATTTACTGAGACCTTAATATATGAGTCACGTGGTCTGTGTATATGATGCCACAAGGCTTTTAAGGTGGATTATTGCCAGTTTAACATGAAAGGGGATGCTGGCTTGCAGACTTGCTACTTTGGAACAGGTTTTTCTGCTTCTGTGGAGCTATCATCAGGGTATGCACAGGCAGTTGTAGAAACTCATGGAATTTGTGTAGCGCTTCTGGTTTGGGATGCCAATGGTTCTTATGTGCAGCCCTCCATATGCATAGTTTAGAATATTTGACTGATTTTTTTATTCCTACTGCTTCTCTGATTTACCCGGTTCTCTTCACTCTAAGCCCTTTGGAGGGTATTATGCTGCATACTGAAAGGATGATTTGAGAAAGGAGGAAAAGAGATATGACTGATCCTTCTGTGCTTGGCAAAGGATGGTACTTCTTATGTTGCAGTGCCTGGAGGTGACAGGGCAGTCTTGTAGTGGTCATGCTACATATTTCTCTTGGGGGACAAAAGAATTTTGAAATTAAATAATATTTTAAGGTTTTAATTAAGGCTGAGATTTTCTCTTCAATTATCATTTGCCACTGAAGTATTTCCTAATGTAGGTTAAAAAAAGGAAAACTTGCAGATTGTATTTGAAACTTAGATGTAGCAGGAGGCAGTGCAGAAGCAGGAAAGCAAAGGTTGAGAACATCAGTGCACAGAGGAGAACTCTTCTATCTTGGGGGCCGATGTGATGTGTAGTGCCTAACATAGGCTGTAGTCAGCTGGGCTTTGTTAAAAGAACCACACTTAAATGAAGTCTTTAACTCACAAGCAGGCTGAACTCAGTGTTGTCTCAGCAATGAAGAGATGCTTTAGATCTCTCTGTCTCATACATTAAAGATGCACTTACCCTGTTATAAATGCAGACAAGCAACTTGTAAGTATGTGAAGAATAATTATAACTGCTTTAAAAAAAGAGAAATATTATGTTCAGATTATATTTGTGTAGTCGGCTTTGTAGTGGAGAAGAAATGAAACAACTGGACTGAGATGAAATACTACAAGTCCACTTAAGTGAATCTGTCAAATTATAAAATTGTCTGCAGTACACATTTGTCCTTAATTTAATACATATTTGCAAGTATTTTGCTGTGGTATTTTTGTCACAGCTTACAATTGAAACAAGCAAAATTCTGAAGAGAAACTGGTAGCTGTTACTTTAAAATCTTCTGTTAATGCTGTAATATTGTAATTGAAATGATAACTAAGAGATTGTTAGAGGTTGCTTGGATTTAATTTGGATTTTAAATTGTGGAAATATCTATCAAATCCAGTTATAATTAATTCATTAGTAGCCGTCTTATTTCAGTTTTTACCTGGGAATAGATTAGCCATCTATAGATTTTCTTAAAGCACTGTGTGGTTCATGGCATCTCTTTAAAATGCCCCACAGCTTTCAGGCAGTGAGAAATTTGAAGTCAGCTGGCAAATTACCGATTACTGAAGGGTTCTTGTAGGTTTTCTAAATGGGCTGTCAGAAGAAAGGGCAAGACGTTATATGGCAGTGGCTCCTCATGCAATTCCCAGAGCAGCCATGCTGTCTAAATTTAAAATCTGACAGCCATGTACCTCAGTTCTGTGAGGCATTTTTCATTAGTGAAACTAGGTTTAAGGTCTCAGTTTAGTTCGCTAATACTAGTTAGTATTTATGCATTTAGTATTGTAGTATAAACTTAAAAAAGAGAGAGTCTCCAGTCTGGATGATACTGAAGCTTGAGTTAAGGCAATGCTTCCCTGACTAAGAGTTGCTCTAGTTTGACATGTCTGGTACACTTAAGTATTTCAGAGATAAGCACTGTGAACATTGCCAAGAGTGAAAATTACTTTTATTGCGTGCATCATTATTAAATTTACAACTGGTTTTGGAATTTTCTGACCTCTACTTTTCAGCCAAGGCATATTAATGCTGCTTGTTTATATAGAAAGCTTTCCATATTTTGTTTATGTATAAAAGCAAAGTTGTATCTAGAAACAAGTGACTCTATAGATGTGTGAAAAATTTGTGAGTGTATGCAGTACATGCGTGTGTTAAAAGAAAATAGTGTACAAGGAAGTGCATGATGGTGATGCATGGTACTAAGTTTCATTAACAAAACTCATATCTGTTCATTCTTCTCGTTGTTTTGCAGATTTCTATTTAACAGTAAGTAAGCAGTCATAGTAGTTCAGTCATCAGAATTATATAGAAGTCATTTGGGAGTTTAGTGATTCAGAGGAGTGACCTTGCTTCTTTCTATTGTCGTGTTTGAGCTTGGGGTTTTTTGTTTTTTTTTTTGTTTTTTTTTTTTTTTTTTTTATAATTATTTTTTTAAAAAAGCACTCTGATTTGGAACAAACAGTGTTCTGACATTGCTGTGGCAAAGAAAGCCAACAGGATGCTGGGTTGCGTCAGAAAGGGCATCACCAGCTGAGATGAAGAAGTCGTCATCCCTTGGCTTTTGTCAGCCCACACCTGGAATATTGTGTTTAGTTTTGGTTCCCACTGTACAAAAGAGGTGTGGACAAGCTGGAGAGGGTCCAGAGAAGGGCCTTGAAGATGACAAAGGAATGGGAAGCCTGCCATGTGAGAAAAGGCTGAGAGAATGGAGTTTGTCTAGCCTAGAGAAAAGCGGGCTCAGGAAAGACTCTATCACTGTGTCACAGTATTTAAAGGGTGGCTACAAAGAAGGGGGAGACTTCCTTTTTACAAGGAGTCATATGGAAAAGATGTGGAGTAATGAGTGCAAGTTACTCCCAGGGAGATTATGTTTGGACACTAGAAGAAGGCTTTTCACAGTGAGAACAATCAGCCATTGGAATATTCTCCCTAGGAAGTGGTGGATTCCCCAGCATTGGGTTCAGCTGGACAGGGTGCAGGGACATCTTTTCGATACATCCTGTCTAGACTGCCAAGGTTGGACCAGCTGATCTTGAGGTCTCTTCCAACCTGGTATTCTTTGAATATCCTGTGATGTGGTTATTGTTGGGTAACTTCTTTTCCCATTCTGGAGGAAGAAAAAGAAAGTTACTATATTCATTGCTTAGCCTACATTAGCCAGCACAGTTACTTCACAGAGCAAACCTCAGTTTTAATGATACTTATATAAAACTAGAATTTTATTAATATATTGAATGTGTCTAGAAACAGTAGGTTGTAATAGTTTTCAGCTTATTCTTCAAGAACTGGGGTTGGAATAGAACAAATGAAAAAATTTTTCCTAGTATTTCATGGGCAATTTCATAAAGGTGAGCTAACTTTCATATTTACAACAGAATGAGAATCTCAGTATTCCCCCTTTTCAAATTATGACTATTTTTTATAATAAATAAATTAATTTAAAATATCTTTTTGGTTTTATCTAGCTCTCTTAGTCCAAATCTTTCTTCTTCCCTTCAAGCTAAACAGGTAGAGACCTGACCACTTGTGAGGGTTTTGAGTATATCAGAAAATTTTGCTTCCCTTTGGGCCAATGGCTCTAAACCATCTTTTTGCTTTGGTGGATCTTTTCTGGGTATATCTCATCCCAAAATTCCATTTAAAAATCTCTGAGGAATCTCACATTCTTTTCCGCTTGGGATATTTGAACTTTTGCAGTTGTGAAAAGTAAGAAAGCCAATATAAAAATTAAGGTGATCGAATGAACCAGAAGAAAACAGCACAGGTCTCTTTCCAGCTATTCTGTGTGTAGGCTGTGACTGGACTCAAACATACAGTTCTTTTCTGCTACTTCTATTCTGCCACCTCATTATTTTGTGTTTGGGAGTTACAAATAAGTACATCCTGTACGGAGGTAAAGATCTTTTCTGCAGTAACACAAAAAGCTGTTATATTGTTGGGACACATTTGTGGTCGCAGCCTTAACTCCAGAAATTCAGCTTACAAGGCCATTAGAATGATATTTGCTTCCTTCTGTCAGAATATAAAATGTTGCTCAGACATGGATAGGCTTTTTAATAAAGTGCTATCAATCTTACTTAAGGGACTTAAATACCTTAAAGAAATACCTTAAGCTTTTGTGGTTCTTATCTGAAGAATCAGCATTCAATAAATTTTCAAAGTAATTTAGGGAAGTTTGAGATACCAACTGTGTAGGTCCAGGCATGTGTTTATTGCCCTCTTTCTTTATGTTTTTTCCCACTCTAGTTACTTTTGATCTGAACTTGTGCACTCTTCATCTATTAGGTTGCTTTTGCTCTCCAGTGAAGGCCATTGTTACGATTGAAAGTCTGTGGGGTGATGCCACTGTTCTAATCTTTGACACTGGGTGAGTGTAGCCATGTCAGGGTAAAAGTTTCCATGGTGTTTTTGTAGCAGGTACCTGACACCTAGAACTGACTCAGACTTTCAAACAGAATGTTTTCTTTTCAGAGACACTTCATCTAAAAAATTACATGATCTGTGCGAGTGTAATTTTGACAATTTTCAATAGCAAAAAATTTCATATGAGTTAAGAATGTCTATTAAGAGATATAGTTTCCTTTGATAAAGCATTTCATATTATAATGCCAGAAACTGTAGTGTATCCAGCCTAAAATAAAATAAAAATGTTCTAGTAGAAACATTAGAACGAAATGAACTGTAAATACACAGAAGGGGCAGTAGTTTTCTTTTTGTTGGAGTCAAAACAGCAAAAACTGAGATGTTGGGATATTCTTCCAAAGGCAAGTTTCTAACAAAGCTGCTGTTGGATTCTTGCTTTAGTCTTTCCACTCATAGGTAGGAATAAGAGTTCACTCTAAAATGAATAGAAGGACCAGTCTGCTGCTGTGATGATTGGCCTATCCAAATTTTTAAAGGTTTTGCAGATGACTTTATGATAATACCTGGGATTTTTTGGATGCATGCATCAGTCTTAAATAACAGAAAGGATGAATGCAACATAGAAAACTATTTTTCTTGACTACAGCCTTCATTTATTCAAGGCTTTGAAGTTACGTTTGGACAGCAGATGGGAGCAGGGTAGCAGAAGAGAATCAGGATTATTATGAATGTAGTTTTAAAAGGAAAAATCCAGGGTTTCAAGTTTTGTTGCTGTGTAGGGTGTTTTTGGTTTTTTTTTTTTTGTTAAAAAGCCCAGAACAACAAATCAAAGCAAAAAGGAAATTTTAGGAAGGTTGTTACTTACTTATTGCTCAGTATTTTGTGGCTACATTGAGACATCAAGCATTCTGGTGTGATGAATTTATTATATTGTTAAACTAAATGGTGTTTAAGGCTGGTACATTACTACAATGTTTGCAAAATTGTAAGAGAGGACCTCTTCTTTTAAGGATGGACTTCTCAGTTTCACTGGGGGAAGTGTAGGCTCATTTTGTTTCTTATAAAAATTATTTGAATGTTGCACATACTTGCTAATGAATTACTTGGTTGTTTTTGAAACAAAGTTCTGAAAGTAAAAATACTGAGACGTAGAACTCTGCTTCTTGTTGCTAATAAAATCCTTTATTTAGTTTTTCACATCACACTTTTATAACTAGCTAAATAAAATATTTTTTTTTTTTTGTGAAAATTTGAATTATCAAAAACTAATGTAATGTGAATGTGGAGAAAGCTGATGACCTCAAGCTGTGGTCTGTCCAACCACTTTTGAGGGTACTGCTAAAAATTAAAGTAATGGATAAAGCAGCTAGTAAAATACTGCATGAGAATTTAGAGTGCTGGTATTGGCTTCGAACAAAAGAAAGCTGATGTTTGCTTAGTCAAAGAATGAGGTAAACTTAAGCACGGTTTTCATGAATAAGAGGGCACCATAAAGCACCGTGCAGATCCTTGTGGATTGCCTGCTGATTTCCACATCATTTTTGCCAAAAGAAATGGAATACCACATTCTCCTAAGCTGAAATGAAGCTTCTTACTTTGCTTCACTACTAGCGTAGTCAGTGGAAGCTGCAGAACCGGCTTTTCCAATCACAGGTTTCTTGTACCTGCAGTAAGAAGGAATGCATGTGATAGAAGGCACATTATTAAACTATTTTGACAATTTTGTAAATGCATTTTTCCAGCTGTGATTTCAGGGATACTGCTTTGTATGTGTGTGTGTGTATGACCTTTCATTTTAGGATATCAGTGATGTTTACCATTATACTTGCAGCATCAGTAAGAAACTGTTTAATTACTGATATTATCTACATTTTAAAAATGGCTGCAGTACCTAGAAGTGATGTGATTCTCATTATCACTGGTGAAGATACATTCCAGGAAATATACCTAGTAAAGTTCAGTGACAAGTGCTAGTCCTTTTTCTCACTAGAAATTATAGTTCAGAAGACAACAGCAGCAATGTGATGGAAATCTAGCGGTTTGTCCAAATGCAAGTCCAGGATGGAAAAAGTGGTTTGGGTACTTCCATGGAGGTATCTATGACATACATATACTGGGATGTAAATGGATTATGGGTGACTGGGAATCAGAATTTGGCAATATTTAGTAAGAATAGGGAAGATTGACTTGCAGCAGGTTGTCTCTTATCTAATAATTGTCAGGTTTGCAGCCTTTTGGGGTTTGTAAGATGTCAATAGAATAAAAAGAAAGGGGGGGGGGAGCAGGAGGAGAAGAGAGAGCATGGTTGTGGAATGAATTTTAAGAATGTATGAAAGAACAGATATTTATGATCCTGTCTGTATTAATAATTGGGACACAATAAAATGCTATTTTAGAAAGACAAGTCTCACAAAAAAATCCATATTCAGTGTTTAAGCTGTTGGCTACTTCATTTATGTATGGAAAAAGAGAATTCCTCTTTCTTTAGCTGAAGGTAATGATGCCCAAGGCCCTCTGTCCTCCTTCTTTCAAAGATTTTTTTTTCTCCTTAAGTTTTCACTTACGTCAGTAAAGCCTGCATTAATACATGACTGGGAATGGCTTATAAAATTATCTTTGTTTAACCTTGTAGGAGAGCAGTTTGCTTTTGCATGCAAACCATATTCCTCTTTTCCTGTCTGCAATTCTTGCCTCTTTCATGACCCAAAATGAATACCAATGTAACTCAGGTGACTGACAACAATTTCTCAATGGAGGATGCAGTAGTTTTTTGCATTCAAATAGGAATCTAAATATAAACTTTTAAACACTCCCATTCTTCTTACTCTGTTATTTCTTCATATTTTGTTATCTATGTTACTTCAAAAAAGTAACTCAAATTATAAATGTAACCAATGAAATAATGGATTATAGTCCATGTAAAATTAAAATACAGTATTGCTGTTAAATCAGCTGCTCAGCAAAATATGCAGGATTCTGTGAGAAAGTGCTGTGGCAAAGAACATATCTGTTCATGCTGAAAAGACAAAGTGGGATAAAGAGCTAGGTAAAAGATAAAAGGATAAGACGCCAAGATCTGAAATTAAAATGTGATAATATTACTGGAGTTTGGACAGAACTTGAGATTTGGAAAACATACTAATAGTTTTCAGTTTTGAAGAGTATCTGAAGGCAGTCTGTACGGATGTTGGGGAGGGACTCTTCATTAGAGACTGTAGTGATAGGACAAGGGGTAATGGGTTAAAACTTAGGGGAAGTTTAGATTGGATATAAGGAGGAAGTTCTTTACTGTAAGGGTGGTGAGGCACTGGAATGGGTTGCCCAGGGAAGTTGTGAATGCTGCACCCCTGGCAGTGTTCAAGGCCAGGTTGGACAGAGCCTTGGGTGACATGGTTTAGTATGAGGTGCCCCTGCCCATGGCAGGGGGGTTGGAATTCGATGATCTTAAGGTCATTTCCAACCCTAACTATTCTATGATTCTATGGTGAGCTAGAATGAAAGAAAAATCCTTGCAGAATACTGAGTAAACTACTATGTTCCAAGTATTATGAAATTACCATTGTTGTCTTTGTAAATGAAAAAGTTCAGCCCAGTACCAAGCGTCGTTTCAGGAAGAAATATCTGTATGTATTAGATTAAAAGTTTATTGTGGAAGTCATGGCTTTACTATGTTAAGGGAAAAGCAAATGAATTGAGACTTTTTTTTTTCTTCTTCCCAAAGTGACAAGGCCTTGGCCAATCACAGTATCTTCTTTTTCCTTGAGGAAATAGGTGGGCTGTGTGTGCCTGTATGTACTCATGTAGTCTCTGCATGGTGAGACATGGATTGTAAAGACATGGGTGTGTGGTTTTTTCTTTTTTCCCCCAACCCCCCTTTTTTTTTTATTTTTTGAGCTCAGTTTAGTTCGGGAAGTTTTGACACCATGGAAAAATAAAAGTTGACATTTGGAAACTTCAGTGAAAACTGCAGCCACTTCTAATCATCCCCACCCCCACCACTCCTTTATATCTCTGTGGGACCAGAGAAAGTGGTGGGTCAGATGGACTTCCAAGTTCATGCACTGCTGCACACTGTACCACCAGACTGTAATTGTTCACCTCTACGCAAATCTCCTCTTTCCATTTCAGGGTCAGTTTTCTGTATGCTTGCTTTTGACAATGCTGCTTATGATGTCACAGCTTTTTTTCACTAAAACTGTATTCCACTGTGAGTGTGTGTGTAAGCGGATGGATGCTTGATCATGCATGGGTAAAAGGTTTTTGTGTCTTAGATTTGCATCAGTCTTGATTATCAGTCCTCAGACTGCAATTATAAAAATGAGCTTAGTTGACAAAGCTGATGGGGTATTTCCTACCAGCCAAGTTTCCTGAGGTAACATTAAGCTGGTTTTTGGCTAAAAGCTATCCAGCAACAATAATTTCATGTATCTGGTATATTACACAGTAAATTCTAAAATGCATTGTCATGCTATCTGTCAGAAGCTCTTAATGATACTGGGCTTTGAAGAAGATAACTGAAATTCAGAAGTTCTAAAACTAGAAATAAAACCAAACATAACTTGAGAAATAACTGCAAAATTGATTCCGGTACCTGACATCATGACTAGACAAATTCAAGCTTTCGTTATTTCACCATGTTTGTCTTCTGAGAGAAAGTAACAGAACTTCTGGGATGTCTGAAACCCTTTTATTAGAGTATAAGGATGTCCTTTTATTACAAAGGCCAAGTTTAAGATGCTATTTTTTAGATGGATAATACGTGCCATCCCAGAACATAAGACTTTTTCCATCTCCTGTGATTACTTATTTCTAGTACCAAAGCAAGAATGAAGGGCTTTGGCATCAGTGCAGCCCAACAAAGGGAGGCTTTATCCCCTCATATGATTGTTTTCTATGTGCCTTAAAAAAAAAAAGAAGGCCTGGTCACATTATGTGTGGATTGTTACAGTGAGGAGAAATTGCTGATGAAAGCTGAAATTGCTGATGTAATCGTAGTTAAGTACAAAGGATGTATTAAGTCCAATCTCTCCATGCATTAGTGAAATCAAGTAAGAGGGAGCTTCTTTGCTAACATCAGTCAACATTTTTCAGGAAGCATTTGTCTTAAAATTGGCAAACATTCTTTTCCTAGACTTTTTGCTAGGGTTTCTTTGTGGTCTTTTTCCTGTTTTTTTTTTTTTTTTTTGTTTTTTTTGTTTTTTTTTTTTTTTTTTTTTTTTTTTTTTTTTTTTTTTTTTTTTTTTTTTTTTTTTTTTTT